>CM062628.1:35232377-35459877 GCA_025617555.3 Puccinia polysora
GAGTCTAAGAAAGGGAGATCAATTTCCAGAGGAGGGTTGATTTCTGGAGGGCTTTTGGCGCTGGGATTGCAAGGAAGAGACTTGAGTATTTTGATAGGCTTAGAAGAAATGATTGAGTTGTCTGGCTTGAGGATGCAATATGAAAAGAGATTGGGATTGAATCCTACAATAGTCCCCTCTATTCTGCGTTCTTTGAGCTTATCCCCATGAGCCATCTTCAAGTTTAAGTATACCACCTTGGAACTTCAGGGATGGAAGTAATCCAAGGGCAGTGTCTTGTTTGTGAAGACTTTGTGGGGGGATTTCTCATTTGCGCATTTTATAATCTGATTGCGCATCAGAGTGGGTGCCTTGGAAACCTTGGCCCAGAGATTGAGTGTTAATCTTGAAGATCAAAGGATAGTTCTGATAGATTTGGCAGCGGTCCGGTTGGCACGTTTGACTCTTCCATTTTGTTTGTGATGGTAAGGTTCTGATACGATGTGTTGGATGGAATATTCTTGAAAGAAGGAATTCAGTTCTCTGGAGGTGAATTCGACTCCACCATCAGTACAGATAGTGGCGGGAAAGAAGCCTTGCTTTTGTTTCTCTAATCTAAGAATGGATTAAAGTTGAGGACAGGCATCAGGTTTGGAACTGAGAGGAATAGCGGACAGATACCCAGAATGTCTATCAATGATGTTCACAATATACCTCATCCCCTTGCGGGATTCTGGATTAATTTAACCCATCAAATCAATGTGGAGCCTTTTGAAAGGTTTGGAGGCATGGTTTGCTTTAGTGTTGAAAGGGGTTTTGGTGATCTTTGAAAAGATGCAGTCCAAGCATTGGAAGTTGTCAATCAGGGAGTGGGAAATTTCAGGATAAACAATTCTCAATTGGTGAGGACTAGCATGGCCAAGTGATTGATGAAGATAGAGAAGTTTATTGTGGTCAATGGTTTTTCCTGTGAGATAACTGATTTTTGAGTTGTTTCCAATGGAGTGAGGGAGGTTGAGAGCAAAGAGATTTTCTTGAATGACGCCTTTGAAATCAAGATTTCCGTTGTGATGAACTTTGAAGGAGTTGCAAAAAGCAGAAACTGAGCATTGTTTTTCCAAAACCAGAACTCCAGGACTAATGAGATTAATAACCAAATTGGGAACAAAGAGACAGTTGGAGAGTCAAATGAGGGGGTTTCTCCAGGCAAGGACCACTTATTCTTTTCCTTTGATATGGAGATTAGCTCCATCTTTTCCAGTGCTAATGTGTTCTCTGTTGCATTCTTGTAGGGAAGTAAAGTATTGAGTGGAATTGAACATATGGCATGAAGCTCCAGAGTCAAGGATGATGCAATGGTTCGCGTTCACCTTGTTGATCCAAGTGGTTAAGAGGGAATGGTAGTGAGTGACTCTGTTTCTCTTGGCCTTCTTCTGAGCTCTCCATTTGTATTGAGCTTCTTTCCACCAGTACAGAGCCAAGTGCTTGTGCTTGTGCCAGAATTGTTCCTTGGGATGATTGGTAACATTTGGATTATGGTATCCTTGTCAACATTGTTGAAGTTTGGAGATTGGATTTTGGGAAATGTTGTTTACAAGTGCATTTTCTCTGAAAAAAGTCTTGGTGAGTTTTGATTTGAACTTTTTATCAAGCTGCTTCAAATGATTTAGAACTAGATTGAACGTGATCTCCTTGTCTGATTGCATTATTTGCTGGCAAAGCAAGTGAATTGAATGTGGAAATTTGAAAAGAACTAGGTTTGCCAAGATATCTGAAGGAAGTTCAATACCAATGTCAAGCATTTTCTTGAGAGAAATCTTGATTTCTGTGATGAGGGATGTGATTGCTTTGGGTTTGAAAGGATGGTAAAGAAATTTGTTGAAGACTTGAGCTTGGTTTGCGGTTTGAGAAGACGCAAATATTTCCTTGATTGTTTTACAGAGGCCTGTAGCCAAATTGATTTTGTTGGGGTTAACTACATTGTTGTGAGTGATTGTGTCAATTTTGGAAAGAATGATTAATTGAGTTTCAATATTGTCCGTGGGGCTGAGAGTTTTGGTGTCGTTGTTGAGGATTTGTTTGGTTCCTTTGAGTTCAAGCAGAATGGTGATTTTATCTTTCCAAATCAAGTAGTTTTCTTCCGTCAGATTTGGGAGGGCTTTGAGAGCAGCCTTGAGCATAATTTTTTGGAATCCCTCCATGTTGCCAGGTCCCTCCATAGTATTGAGGGGTTAGGTACTTGTGCAATTTTGGCTTTAAACCTTGTTGATTGAATGTGTAAAACGTAATAGAAATCATCATATTGAAGGGACTAGGAACAAACTGAATAACAAAAAGGCATGAGTTGAAGAGTGAAAAGATAACAAAAGAAGAGATGAAGAACAATCAGAAGATTGAAAAAGATGGAATTGAAATCATACCAGACAGTCAAAAACTGGAGGAGTGAACTTGAATTGAGGCAGGTCGTGGTTGAGTCGTTGACAGTGATTTGGCAACGTTGAGGATGTAAAAGCGTTGAGTTATAGAGTAGAGAACAAGGAAAAGGAGAAGAATAAAGAGAAGATGAGAATGAAAGAATATAAACAAAATTTGAGATAAAGCAAAGAATTTTAAGAGAATGAGGTGCAAATCAGATGAAGAAAACTAAGAGGAAGTCAGCCCTGGTGAGGTTCAGATGACTGGAATAATTGGGTGAGGGGGAATCGCCCAGTGTAGTTGTGTAGTTGAGTTTGTCCGGGGAAGCACGGGTTACTAAGTATCAGGATTAGGCAGGATGCGCAGAGAGCCGCTGTGGTGCTTTATCCTGGACACCCTGGCCGCCTTAAGACCTCAATTCATAAACTGTTGCGCAAACGTACCGCCCGGCTGAACAACTTATCCTCAGGCTCATCCAACTATTATTTGCCCGCGCGCGCGCGCGCTGCGCCGCGCCGCGCTTCCATTATCCGCGTCGCGCGCCGCGTCACGCGCCGCGCCGCGCTCCTTTCATCCGCGCGCGTCGCGCGTCCTTTATCCGTGTTGCTTCTCATCTCCGCCGTTGTTATAGAACGTCCCCATCTTTGTTCGTTGCGTGTCTTCATCTTTGTCGTTGCGCCTCCCAATCTCCTCATTGCTACCGTCGCGCGACGCTCATTCATGATCTGCTGAATCCATCCCGACTGCACCCGCAAGCATTTGGCAGATCCTTGACCAACGCGAGTGACCACATGGTTGCCTTCCCGTTTCCGCTCTATTTGTAGAATCCGTTGTATATAGTCTAACAGGGCCTCCTGCCCATATAAGGAGGGGCTCTCCCCTGCCTTTTGGCCGAGCATTCCATCATCCTAGATCTCAGCATCTCAGCATCCCAGCATCCCATCATCATAAACAATTTATCCGTGGGCATCCTTCCCCACTTATCCGAGCAAATTATCCGGGTATATCTATGATTGCCCCTTGATCCTTTGAGCCTCCATACTCAAACTAAGTCCTTTGTAACCTTGATCCTTATCACCAACCAATAGCCTTGCTGGTTGAAGAAGAATTCCTGTCTGCCTGAATTCTTGAGTGTGTTATACCACTCTGATCCCTTTTTCCGACCATACTGGTCTTGATCTCTCCTTGATCATCTTTCTGGAGCCAATCACGTTTGATTGAAGAGGTTTTATTAAGCTTAAAACCTGGAGTGTTATACCTCCCTTCTTCTTTGAAGTTGAATTTCGCCACGCTATTCTTGAGTTCCTTGAGAAGTGTTGGGGTATTCTTGCTCAAATTCGTTATTGATTTGCTTCTAGAGCTTCATGAACAAATTGCTTTTGTTTTTGTTCAGCCTCCCACAGTTATCTGGTACCCTTCAAGCGCTTGATTGCGGAGAGTTGGGCAGGTTCATTGAGAACCTGGAGGTTGGTTGGGATTGAGTTGATCTTTCCTAATCAGCTGCTGACGACCAGAGTTATTAGCTTGTGGGCATTGTTACTTACAACTGCCTTGTTCTATTGAACTCTGAACAAACCTTGACTTATTTGTTCAAGTCTTTCCCTGCACCATCTTGTCTCAGATAGTGTTGTTTTGATTGCTACCGACAACTCTTATCCCCTTCTCTTAGTTTGACTTCTCATCCATAAGGTTCTGGACCTTGATTCCGGTTACATTAAAATATTATTGTAACTCCTAGGAGGGCAGCCTAAACAGCACCTTTCCCCTCCACAGAACTGCCACGGCTTAGCACCGTTTGGAGTCTTACATTTGGTCCCCCGGGCCGGGATCAAACCAGCAACCTTGGGATTTACAGTCCCAACTTGAAGAATCAACTCCGAAATCCTATCCAATTTCTCTTTCTTTTTCTGTTTGTTCTTTTTTTTTTTGATCCGTGGAGGCAACTTGGTCTAGAAGTAAGTCCTCCCAATTTGTGCACCGCTCGGGCAAGATACTTGTCGTTTTTGGCGAAACCCTACCCTTGCCACACTCGTGAGCCACTTTGGAAATCTGCTCTTTGGATCCCCTAGGAAATCTGTTATTCGATATGGCATCTCCCGCTACTCCAACCACCTCTGTTTGACCTAAGATGGTAAAGATCAAACCCCAGAACAAGAACTTAGGCTTCAACAGTACAAATGTCAAGCAATTCTTGGACTCCTACGAAATGGCTGCTGAAGTAGATGGAGCTAGTGAATTCGATATGGCTTATCAGTTGCAATTCTTTATCTCCTCAGATGAAGTTATGGAGGTAATTGAGTCTTTCGGGGGATTTGAATCCCACAACTGGACGCTTCTCAGGGAGGCTATGTTGGCATACTGGGGTAAAATAGATGTGGCTAGGTTTACTCTGCAGGATTTGGATGCTCTAGTTTCTCAGTGGATCTCCAATGGTGGTATTTCTTCAGCCTCTGACTATCAGATTTTTAGAAAGTCTTGGGATCCCATTCAAAACTATCTTATCCGAAACGATCACATTGAAACAGTGGACGAAATTCAAGCAAAGTTCTTCCAATCTTTTTCGTCGGCTGTGCAGGAAAGGATTAAAGAAGAACTGGTCAAATCTGGATCCATGATTACTACCAGGGATAATCGATTCAAGCTCCCTGTTTTTCTTACCCTTAGGAGTACTGTGGATAAAGTCATGAAAGGTCAAACTGCTCTTACCTTTGAAAAGCCTAGAACTACTGAACCATTCCATGCTCCTTCTTTTAAATAGTCAAACAATATTATGATTAAAATGGAGGCAGATCGTAGGCCTAAAGCAGATCCTAATTCCAATCGAGAACCTACTACTATAGATGAAATCACCAAGTTACTTAGAGCCTTTGAGAACAAAATAGATCAAAAGATTTCTTTGCTAGCTACTCCTAAAACTCCTTCTTCTGTCCCCAAATCAACTCTGGTCTGTTACTACTGTCATAGGGAAGGCCATGGAACCGGACGATGTCAAGAACTTCAGAAGGACTTAAAGGAAAAGTTGGTAGAGCAGAGGGGAAACAATTACTTCCTCCCTAATGGTACCCTAATCCCTTTTGACTCTTCTCGTCCTATCCAACATGTGGTGGCCTCTTACCAGCCATCACCTCCTGTGAAAGCATCTCTTGCTTCCTTTGAATTCCGATCATCCTGTGGTACCCTCCAACCTTGGTATCCCCCAGCTATTTCTTCCTCTAGTCTTGCCGGGACTACTTATCAATCTGATCCAGCCAGGAAACGACATGAGGAACCTAAACCTCATAAGGCCCCTTCCTTGCCAACTTCAATCCTTCGAAAGCCCGTTAAACGTCGATCAACACTTGAGCCTCCTTCCTCTGATGTAGAAGACATGGAGGTGGAAAAGGAACCACTCATGGAAAGGTTCCCAGATCACCCTGATCCTTCTCCCTCACCTCAACCTTCTAATCCTATCTTAGATTCTGCGTCACCTGAACTTCCTCCCCCCACCCAGCCCAAAGTTCGATTTGAAAGAGGCATCTCCAAGGATCACCCCAATGCTGTGGAGGGAGTATTAAAGAAAATTTCTGATCTCAAAATTCCTGATCTATCTGTGGCTGAACTCCTATCAATCTCTCCATCTGTTGCTGAAGGAATGAAGAAATGGGTCTCTCGTCGACGTGTGGAAATTGGCCCTGAAGAACTCAAAGTCTCCTCTGGCACTTTAATGGAGGACTCTGGTGGAACCAGTCCTTCTATAGAATCCAATCTTTATTCCTGTCCCCTTGGTTTTCTTCCTTGTTATCTTGATGACTCAGCTAAAACTGTTTCTCCTCTTGTGGATTCTGGATCTCAGCTTAACTTAATCTCGGATGCTATGGCCTGCAAGCTCAAACTTAGTCCTAGGGTCAGCTTCAACTCTGCAGTATATGGGATAGGAAATCAAGCTTGTGAACTGGTTGGTATTGCTGAAGATGTACCAGTCAGGATTGGTCAAAATATCGTTGGAACCTGCCATTTTTGGATTACTCGTTTGGACAGTCCTATGATCTTGGGACGACCCTTCTTAATGGACTTTGGTGCAACCCTGATGTTTTCTGATCAAGTTGGGGAGAGAATTCTTCTCCCTGATGCTGATGGCAGAAAAATTGAAGTTCCTCTTTGCTCTTTGGATTCTGGTCGTTGGGAAAGAGATTTTCCTGGTCATTTTCCCAAGTCATCTTTTAAGGGGAAGCAGAAGGATAACTCTAGTTCCTCTCATTTTTTAGGGGAATAGTTAATCCTACCAATGATTGTAGTTCTTTTCAGCCTCAGACTGCAACTCAAGGGTCAACTCCCATCCCTCAGGCTTATTTTTCATTCCATTCATCATTCTCTTCTGAGCTCAAGAATATTAAAAAACAAAAACATATCAAAATAGAAAAATCCAAAAATATTTCTCCTCCATCTCCTTCTCTCTCTGGATCTGTTGTGTCTTCTTTTCCTTATACTTTTAAGTCTGATCAATCTTCTCTCAGTTCCGGTTCGAATCTCCGCAATGAGTCTAAACGAGATCCAAATTGCAATTTTGTTTTTGGTGATTTTGGTATGAAGGAATATGGGCTGCAGTGGAGGCAATTTGGGGTACAAGTAAGTCCTCCCAATTGTGCACTGCCAGGGCAATCTTTTACCGTCATTTTTGAAACCCTACCTTGTGCCACACATGTGAGCAACGTATTATCTCCTGGTTCTCCTTTTATGGAAAAGGCACCCTTCAAGGATATTGCAGAACATCGGACTTGGAAGATGTTGGAACTTGGACTCAGCTTTTGTAATCAAGTCTCTCTGGTCAACTCTTGGAGGAAACAAGAACTTATCTCTTTTGCCACTAACTATAAACCAGTTGCTAAAAAGATCCAACCAGTCAACCAGCCTATGCCTCTCAACCTCAATCCTCCCCTTATGCGTCCTCCTCTATCTCGCGATCCTTACTGTGGTCTTCCTCAATCTCTTACTGGTCCCTTTGTGCCTAATGGACGGGTCACCAAAGAACGTCTGAAGGTGGTCAACTTTGGTCCAGATGGATGGCTTCTTCCTGATGAGTTAAATTTTATTAAAAACGTCTTATCTCTAAGAGAAAAATCTATTGCTTTCTGTGAAGAAGAGAGAGGTCTCTTGCGGGAATCCTATGGCCTCCCTTATATCATCCCTGTAGTTGAACATGATCCTTGGCAAAAGAAAAAGATCCCTATCCCTGCTGCTAAAGTCAACGAATTTGTCAAGTTGGTCCGGGAACGAGTTTGAACTGGCATGTATGAACAGTCAACTTCTAGTTACTCCAGCCCCGTCTTCTGTGTCCTCAAGAATAATGGTAAACTTAGAATAGTTCACGATCTTCAACCTCTTAATAAAGTTACTATTAAAGACTCTGGTATCCCTCCTGCTACTGAAGAATTTGTTGAATCCTTTGCGGGAAGAGCTTGCTATGGTCTAGGGGATATTATGGGTGGCTATGACAAACGATCCTTACATCCTATTTCTCGTCCTCTCACTACTTTCAAAACTCCTCTTGGTCAATTTCAACTTACTCGATTGCCTCAAGGAGCCACCAACTCGGTTGCAGTCTATAAGGCTCAGATGATGTGGATCCTCCAGGATGAAATCCCTGATCATGCTGGTATCTTTATTGACGATGGCGGAATTAAAGGTCCAGTATCTGACTATGATAATGAGCTCTTACCTTGGCATTCAGGAATTCGTCGTTTTATCTGGGAATATGCTACTACCTTGGAGAGGATTCTGTTTTGAATCGAGGAATCTGGCCTTACTGTCTCTTGATCCAAACTGGCGGCTTGTGTCCCTGCTCTGGAAATTGTTGGTCATGTGGTCTGCAAGGAAGGAAGAAGGATGGCACCAGCCAAAGTCAACAAGATCATCTCTTGGCCTACCCCAACCAATCCAACTGAAGTTAGGGGCTTTCTAGGTGTTGTCACTTATGTTAGAATCTTTATCCCATCTTTATCCAAAATCTGTGCACCCTTGCGTCGTCTAACCAGAAAAGATGCTGAATGGATTTGGACCCAAGATTGTGAATGTGCTTTCCAGCTACTCAAAAGGATAGTTGGTGAAGACATATTTTTGAAAAAGATCTCTTATGGACCTGGAGCTGGCAAGATCAAGCTGGCTGTTGATTCTAGTTATCAATCTGTTGGGGCCGTCCTTACTCAGGAAGATGAAAATTGTTGGGACCGTCCCGTTCTTTATGAATCTTTGTTGTTTTCAGATGTAGAATCTAGATACTCCCAGCCCAAACTGGAACTCTGTGGTGTGGCTCGAATGATGAAGAAACTTCAAACCGTTCTCTTGGGCCAACAATTTGAATTACAAGTTGATGCTCGATCCATCATTGAAATGATCAACGCTCCCAGTCTTCCCAATGCTCCTATGACTCGTTGGGTGGCCTTTATCCAGCTTTTCTCTTTTGATATTGTTCACAGGCCTGGAAAATCTTTCACCATGCCTGACGGTTTATCTCGACGACCTCTTGGGAACAACAAATCTGATGTTGGAACCAATTTCAATGAAGAGGAACCTTTAATTTGACCTATTTTCTCTTTTTCTTCACAAAATTATTCTGGCTTTCAACAAGGCTTCTGGTTTAAATTAGAGCAGTACCTTTCAACTCTTCAAAAACCTCCTGATCTCTCTGCTAAGGAATTTAGATCTCTTAAACAAAAGTCTTCTAATTTTTTTGTTCAAGGCTCTAGACTTATGAAGAGGGGCAATCCTTGTGCTCTTATTGTTGTTACTATTCCCTCTAAACAAGATTCTATCCTTGAAAGTCTCCATGAAGGCCTTGGTCATCGTGGGGAAACTGAAACTTATCGACGATTATCCAAACAATTCTGGTGGCCATCTTTGAAGAAATCCGTCTCCCAATGGTGCAAGAGTTGTGAAGTTTGCCAAAAATGTGATCTTAGGCGCCCAGCCGAAATTTGTTATCCTACTGGGGAGTCCACTGTTTTTGGAAGGATTGCTATGGATGTGGTTCATATTAAGGCAGGTGGTGCTAAGTACCTCATTGTGGCTAGGGATGTTTTTCTGGATGGGTTGAAGCAAAATTTCTTAAGAACCTTAGCTCTGAATCAGTGGCAGCTTTCCTCTACGAGACCTGGACAATGCGTTATGGCCTGGCTTGATCTTACTCTACTGATGGTGGCTCTAAATTTGGGGGCAAGCTTGCTGAAATGATCCGATCCCTTCCTGGACAACATAGAGTTACTACTCCTTATTATCCTGAAGGCCAAGGCATGGTGGAACGAGGCCATGCCCCTTTGAAGGCTGCACTTGTTAAACTGGCTGGTGAATGTGGCAAGAATTGTCGCAAATTCCTTCCTCTTGTTCTCTTTTCTGATTGAATCTCAACCAAAAGGACTACTGGCTACTCACCTTATGAAATCATCTTTGGTCAAAGAGCAGTCCTTCCTTTGGATCTGGAAATGGAATCTTTCTTGGGTATCTCTTGGGAAGAGGTGTCCTCAACCACTGATCTGTTAGTTGCTAGATCCAAGCAACTGGAGCAAAGTGAAGACGTTCGTGATGAAGCTTATCAAACAATGATGGAGGCCAGAGCAAAATCCGTCCAGTATTGGGAGGACAAGCACTCTAATTGAATCAGGGAGCCCTTGAACCCTGGTGACCTAGTTTTAGCTTATAATCAATCTTTGGAAACCCAGTGGGGCAAGCTTTTCTCTAATCGTTGGAATGGCCCTTATTGAGTGGTTCATCAAGTTAGAGGTGGATCTTATGTTTTGGAGGAGCTGGATGGTACTCGGTTGGCCAGAAGGTTCTCTGCTGATCAAGTCAAGAAGTTCCATTGTCGTGGGGGCAACTTATCTCAGAAGTAAGTCCTCCCAATTGTGCACCACCAGGGTCATTTGCTGCTTTTTTGTTGTAAAACTCTACTGTATGCCACATATTTGAGCACCTGGGACGCCCTCCTTGTTCCATTCCTGCCGCTTCTAGGGTTCATTTGGAAGAATCAAGATATTTTCCTCAACTCTTCAACCACTCTCAAGATCAAAATGGACATTCTTCGGTTTCAATCATCTGTCTTTCCTTTCTTTTCTTTCTATGGCATCAAACTCGGGAGCAGACTAGGGACAGTCTGTAAGTTGGAAAGAGATGTGGTGCCCCATCCTGGACACCCTGGCCGCCTTAAGACCTCAATTCATAAACTGTTGCGCAAACGTACCGCCTGGCTGAACAACTTATCCTCAGGCTCATCCAACTATTATTTGCCCGCGCGCGCGCCGCGCCGCGCCGCGCTTCCATTATCCGCGTCGCGCGCCGCGTCCCGCGCCGCGCTCCTTTCATCCGCGCGCGTCGCGCGTCCTTTATCCGTGTTGCTTCTCATCTCCGCCGTTGTTATAGAACGTCCCCATCTTTGTTCGTTGCGTGTCTTCATCTTTGTCATTGCGCCTCCCAATCTCCTCATTGCTACCGTCGCGCGACGCTCATTCATGATCTACTGAATCCATCCCGACCGCACCTGCAAGCATTTGGCAGATCCTTGACCAACGCGAGTGACCACATGGTTACCTTCCCGTTTCCGCTCTATTTGTAGAATCCGTTGTATATAGTCTAACAGGGCCTCCTGCCCATATAAGGAGGGGCTCTCCCCTGCGTTTTGGCCGAGCATTCCATCATCCTAGATCTCAGCATCTCAGCATCCCAGCATCCCATCATCATAAACAATTTATCCGTGGGCATCCTTCCCCACTTATCCCAGCAAATTATCCGGGTATATGTATGATTGCCCCTTGATCCTTTGAGCCTCCATACTCAAACTAAGTCCTTTGTGACCTTGATCCTTATCACCAACCAATAGCCTTGCTGGTTGAAGAAGAATTCCTGTCTGCCTGAATTCTTGAGTGTGTTATACCACTCTGATCCCTTTTTCCGACCATACTGGTCTTGATCTCTCCTTGATCATCTTTCTGGAGCCAATCACGTTTGATTGAAGAGGTTTTATTAAGCTTAAAACCTGGAGTGTTATACCTCCCTTCTTCTTTGAAGTTGAATTTCGCCACGCTATTCTTGAGTTCCTTGAGAAGTGTTGGGGTATTCTTGCTCAAATTCGTTATTGATTTGCTTCTAGAGCTTCATGAACAAATTGCTTTTGTTTTTGTTCAGCCTCCCACAGTTATCTGGTACCCTTCAAGCGCTTGATTGCGGAGAGTTGGGCAGGTTCATTGAGAACCTGGAGGTTGGTTGGGATTGAGTTGATCTTTCCTAATCAGCTGCTGACGACCAGAGTTATTAGCTTGTGGGCGTTGTTACTTACAACTGCCTTGTTCTATTGAACTCTGAACAAACCTTGACTTATTTGTTCAAGTCTTTCCCTGCACCATCTTGTCTCAGATAGTGTTGTTTCGATTGCTACCGACAACTCTTATCCCCTTCTCTTAGTTTGACTTCTCATCCATAAGGTTCTGGACCTTGATTCCGGTTACATTAAAATATTATTGTAACTCCTAGGAGGGCAGCCTAAACAGCACCTTTCCCCTCCACAGAACTGCCACGGCTTAGCACCGTTTGGAGTCTTACACCGCTCAGTGGATGATTTGACACCTCCAAGCATTGAACAGGAAGACCTGACTACACAAGCTGAGACCAAGTTCCAAAATCTTCCAAGTTTGATGTTGCGCAATGTCCTTGAAAGGTGCCTCTTCCAAAAAAGAGGACCTAAAAGATGACGCAGTTCTCACATGTGTGGCACAGGTTAGGGTTTCAAAAATGAAAGTAGTAGCATCCCCTGACAGTGCACAATTGGTAGGATTTACTTCTACCCCAACTTGCCTCCACCTAAGGCCATTCTCCTTCCTACCAAAATCACCAAGAAGAGAATCATGATCAAGATCCATTTTAGACTCATTGCGCATATTTGAAACAGGAATAGGAGAAGGATGATCAGAATAAAAATAACAAGGAAAAGAAGACAGAAAAGATCCAGACAGAGAAGAAATATTTTTAGGATTTTTGGATTTTTCATGTTTTTGTTTTTATTTTCATTTGGATGAGAAGAAAATGATGATGAAAAAGAAAAATATGCCTGTCAGACAGAACTTTATCCTTGAGTTGAAGCCTGAGGCTTGAAAGAACTACAACTATTGGTGGACCAAATAATCTCAAAAAATGAGGGGAAGAAGATGTGCCCTCCTGTTTCCCTTTTAGACCCAATTTAGAAGGGATACCAGGAAAATTTCTTTCCAAAAAACCAGAATCCAAAAACAAAGAGAAAATTCAACCTTCCTGCCAACAGCATCAGGGAGAAGAATTCTCTCCCCAACTTTATCAGAAAACATTAGGGTTTCACCAAAATCCATTAAGAAAGGTCTTCCCAAAATCATATGTCCATCCAAACAAATAATCCAGAAATGACAAGTGCCAAGAATGTTTTGTCCAATCCAAACCGCAAAATCCCCATCAATACCAACTAATGGGCATGAGTGATTCCCTATACCATACACAGAAGAGTAAAAGATGACCCTTGGACTGAGGATGATTTTTCAGGCCATGAAATCCAAAATTAAATTGAGCTTGGTGTCAGCTTGCTACTATGTACAGAGAAACCTGTCAATAGCAACACAAAACTATGAAAAATAAGAATACCTCAATTAAAAAAATAAGGAGTGAGAAATCAGGAAATATCATTACAGAAATGGATTTTGCACCCAAAATTAGGTGGGTTCACTCACTGACCCCACCCTTGAATTCCAAGTTATTACATTTTTAAATTGATTAATAAGAAAAGTGCTAAAAATTACGACACCAGTATGGCACTTTTTGGCCATTCTAATATTTAACACGTGTTGTCACGTATAGGGTTTACACCTAAAACTCACTCAGAATTGAGGTTTTGTGTATATTTTAGGAGTTACATGTGGAAATGTGTTATGTCACAATTCCCGCGCGCAGCCCCACATCATTACATATCCCCACGTGCTTGTAGTAGCAGATTCCCGCGTACTAGTGACCCGCGCGCAGCTGATTCTGCCACGCACGCAGCGGATCATACCCCGCGCGCAAATGTACTACCTTATCCCCGCGTCTGGATACGTTGTGACTAATCTGACAACCAGGTACCGCTCAGAAGAGCTACAACCTAGATAGAGTTGCCTAGTATATGTAACAAACTGACATATGCATTACTAATAATCTAAAAAGATCAAAACTTAAATAAAATTAATCAAAATTAAGTTAAAAAAATTTTTTAATAATAAATCAAAGATCAAGGATTACCACATAAATCACTGACCCTGATCTTTGAAAACTACAAAAAACTACAAAGAGTATTCAAAAAAATTATTAAAAATTATCAACATGATCAGCAGATGATGCAAAATCAGTAAACATCCACATCTTCCCGCTTTAAAGCAATATGAATAGTACAAATGAAGGATGAGTACAGAATGATCAAATTAAGCCATAACAGGTTAACAGATCCTGTGGCTGAAATAGTACAGAAATCCAGCAGATCTAAGGAAAGCTGATTAAAAGAACCAAGTGGACGTGCCAATCTTGCCCTGACTGGATTTCCAGCCTCAGCCCACAAACAGAACCCTCTCTACGTGCCCTGAGAAGCTCAAAATAACCCAAAAAGGTATTTATACAGACCTCTTTGGATCCATTATTCCATCATCAGTTTACCAGGAATTATTTATTATCAATCAGACACCGTGTAATTGTTGATCAAGTGCTTATATGAAGATAATCAAGTGATTTATGACTTATTCTGCAGTAGTATTGTTTATCCTTATTAAACAATCAACCCTTGAAGTTTAGTCAAGAAATCCACCCCATCTGCTCTGAAACCCTTCGAATTATTCCAGGATTCTCGTGTTAAAGTGCTCAGAGTGAGTTTTACCCTTCCTGCCTTGGCCATTTGTGCTTTTACGCTGGGCCATTAGTGGAATAAGTCCTTTCCAAGGCACCCATCTTCATTCCAAGGTTCTTAAACTGCCTAACGAGGCCCCTTGAAGAGAGTTTGCTAGTCTGTTAAGATCCCCAGTAGTATAATACTGTGGCCCCTCTTTTATATTATATTGAAAACCATTTATTTACAAACCAATTAAACCTTGCAAATGCTCTTATTATATAATTTATTTGATCTTCTAAGTGTTTATTGTTGGAATAATAACTATTTTTATTATTCCAGAATTTTTATCACTCTCTGTAGCTAAAGGACTGCAAGGTTCCTAGTATCAGAGAGCTGACACTTGGAACCCGAACCCACCAGAAGAGAAACCTTTTTATCAGTCACCAAGATAGAAGGAGAGGAAGCCAACAGGAAAAGAATAAAAAGTGGCATCTGAAGGAGGATCTTTTCCACCAGAGTCCTCCATCAAAGTACCAAAAGAGATTTTTAATTCATCCAGACCAAACTCTACTTGTTGACAAGAAACCCATTTCTTCATCCCTTCACCCACAGATGGAGAGATTGATAGTAGTTCAGCCACAGACAGATCAGGAATTTTTAGATCAGAAGTTTTTCCTTAATACTCCTTACACAGCATTGGGGTGACCCTTGGTAATTCCCCTCTTGATTCAACCTTTGGGCTGGGTTGTGGGAGGATGAGCAGGTACTGGATCAGGTTCAGAAATTGGAGTTGCTTGAACAGATTGAACAGGAGGAGGATTGGAGTCTTCATGGAACCTTTGCATAAGTTTTTCCCTTTCCACTTCCATGTCTTCTATATCAGAGGAAGGGGGCTCAGGTGGGGATTTACGTTTGATGTGTTTTCAAAGGATTGAGGATGGAAATGTAGGAGAGTTGTGAGGTTTGGGTTCCTCATGATATTTCCCACCTGGATTGGACTGATAGGTGCCAGAGAAGCTTGAAGAAGTGACAGCTGGAGGATACCAAGGTTGTAAAGTGCCACAAGATGATTAAAAATCCAAGGAGACCAAAGATGCCTTTTTGAAATTTGGTGGTTGATAAGAGGCCACCACATGACTTATTGGACAAGAAGAATCAAAAGGGATCAAAGCACCATTAGGAAGAAAGAAATTTTTTTCCCTTCTGCTCCACAAATTTTTCCTCCTTGTCCTTCTGGATTTCAGGAAATCTCCATGTACCATGGCCTTCCCTATGACAGTAATAGCGGACTAGAGTGGTTTTAGGAAAATATCTAGAAGGATTAGGAGTGGCTAAAGAAGAAATTTTCTGATCAATTTTGTTTTCAAAGGCCTGAATTAAGTTAGTGATCTCATTTATGGTAGCAGTTTCCTTATTGGCCTGGGTATTTTGTTTAGGTCTAAAATTTTCTTCCATCTTGTTCATTATTTCATTAGAATCTTTAAAGGAAGGGGCATTTACTGGTTCACTGGTTCAGTGATTCTAGTTTTTCAAAGGTAAGGGCTGTTTTACTATTCATCACTTTATCCACTGGACTCCTTAGGACCAGAAAAGCAGGGAGCTTGAAACAATTATCTCTAGTAGTAATCATAGATCAGGATTAAACCAATTCATCTCTAATCCTTTCCTGCACTCGTGGAGAAAAAGACTGGAAAAACCAGACTAAAATTTTGTCCACCGTGTCAATCTGATAGTTTCTGATAAGGTAAGACTAAAAAGGATCCAAAAATTTCCTAAAATATTGACAATCAGAGGCTGAAGAGACACTAACATTGGAGATCCATTGAGAAACCAGAGCATCCAAGTCCTGTAAGATAAACCTAGACACATCTAATTTTCTCAAATAAGCCAACATAGCCTCCTTGAAGAGCCTCCAGTGATGAGTTTCGAATCCATCAAACAATTCAATCACTTCCATAACTTCATCAGAGGAGATAAAAAATTGTAACTGACAAAACATATCACATTCACTTGCATCATCCACTTCAGCAGAAATTTCATAGGAGTCAAAGAATTTTTCAACATTTGTTCAATTGAAGCACAAGTTTTCTTTTGAAGCTTGATCTTGAACATCTTTACCCAAAAAGAGGAGGAGTAGGTACCAGTAGATTCCATCTTGAAGAGCAGAATGCCTAAGAGATCAAGAGAGCAGAATTTCAATGTGGCTCACAAGTGTGGCAAGAGTAACAAAAAGGCAACAAGGATCTTGCATAGATCGTGGAAAATTGGGAGGACTTACTTCTGGAAGATGTTGCCTCCACAGATCAGATCTGGATGATTATAAAAGAAAGAAAAAAATACAAAAAATTGGATCAGATTTCAATGTTGATTCTTCAAGTTTGGGACTGTAAATTCCAAGGTTGCTGGTTCACTAAAAGTCCGGGGGAAAAAATGTAAGACTCCAAACAGTGCTAGGCACTGGAAGTTCCGTGGAGGGGAAAGTTTCTGTTTAGGATGCCCTCCTGAGTGTTACAAAAATATTTAAATGTAACCAAGATCAAGTTCCAGAACGTTTAATTGAGGAATCAAGTAGTAAGGATAAATTTTGAAAAGAGTTGGTAGCTATGGAACAGAAATATCTGAGGCAAGATTATGTGGGAGATATTTGAAAAAAAGAAGATTAAAGTTTGTTTAAAGTTCAAAAAGAACACAGCTGTTGTATGTAAGCAACACCCACAAGCTAATAACTCTGGTCATCAGCAGAAGATTGGGGATGATCAACTCCAACCTCAACCAACCTCCAGGTTCTCAATGAAACCACCAAACCCTCCACAATCAAGCGCTTGAAGGGTTCCAGATAATTGAGGGTGGCTTTAAAATACAAAGAAAAATGTTTTGAGAAGCTCTAAAAGAAAAAAATATCTGATTTGAACAGGGATAACTTCAACAATTCTCAAGGAACTCAAGATTAGGCTTGCAGAATGCAACTTTGAAAATAACAGAGGTAAAAAACTCCAGGTTTTAAGCTTAATAAAACCTGTTCAATAAAACGTGATTGGCTCCGGAAAGATGATAAAGAAAGCTTTGGGACCAGTATGGTCAGAGGAAGGGATCAAAGAGTGGTGTAACAAAATCTAGAATACCAACAGGCAGAATTTTATTCAACCAGAAAGGCTATTGGTTTGTGATAAGGATCAGGCCTCAAATGGGCAAAGACTCAGGATGAATTGAATCAGGGGGAAATCAGAGATTTAACCAGGATAATCATTATAAATTACTAAAATAAAAAGGGGGACAGATGCACACACTCCCATGGATGAGTTTAGAAAAATTTAGGGGAGAGCCCCTCCTTTTATGGGATGTGGGTCCCTATAGGCTATTTTTCAGGTTGCTACTATGTACAGAGCAACCTGTCAAATTAACAGAAGAAATTTGATAAAAAAAATTACATAAGAAAAGTAAAATTGACTGAAGAAGAAAGGTGAAATCTGTAAATATTATGGCAGAAATAGATTCCTCAACAAAAATTAGGTAGGGTCACTCACTGACCCCACCCTGGAAATTCAACTCCTTCTATTTTTAAATAATTCAATGGGAAAAGAGACCAAAAGCCACAACAAAAATATGGCACTTTCCAGCCATTTCAATATTTCACATGTATTGTCACGTATAGGTTTTACAACTCAATTTCCCTGATAATTGGATTTTTGTGTATATTTCAGGAGTTAGACACGGAAATGTGTTATTTCACAATTCCCACGCGCAGCCCTTCATTCTTACACAACCCTACATATCTGAAGCTACACATTCCCGCATACAGAGGTCACGCGAGCAGCTAATTTTGCCACACAGGCAGGGGATGCTACCCCAAGCGCATCTGAATTGACTGATCCCCAAGCCTGGATCAGTCTTGACAAATCTGACAACCAGGTTCTTCTCAAGATAGCTACAACCTAGTTAGGGCTAGCTGGCATATGTAATAAACTGACATATTCATTATCAATAGTCAAAAAACTATAAAACTTAAATAAAATTAATGAGAAACTAAGTTTAAGTATTTTTGAATAATAAACGGAATGTTGAGGATTACCATGTCAATCACTTATCCTGATCTTCAAAGACCACAAAGCAATACTAGAAGTCATCATAAAAATTATTAAAAAATTACCTACGTGCTCAGCAGATGCTGGAAACTAGGTAAACGTCCAAATTTGTCCACTTTGATGAAGGATGAGTACAGAATGATCACATTTATGCCATAACAGATAAACAGATTTTGTGGCTAAAATAACACATAAATCCAGAAGATCTGATTTCAGGTGATTGACAGCACCAACTGGAGGTGTTCCCTGACTGGATTTCCAGCCTCAGCCCAAGAGCAGAACCCTCTCCACATAACCTGAGAAGCTCATAGTCACCCCAAAAAGGTATTTATACAGACCTCTTTGGACCTATTATTCCCCATCAGTTTACCAGGAATTATTATTATCAATCAGACACTTTTTCATTGTTAGTCATGTGCTTATAAAAGAGATAATCAATTGACTTATGACTTATTCTTTAGTTTTATTATTTATTTCTCAAAAAAACAATCAACCCATTGAAGTTATTTAAGAAAATCTGCCCCATCTGCTCTGAAACCCTTCCTATTATTGAAGGATTTTTGTGGTAAAGTGCTCAGAGTGAGTGTTTCCTACATGTCTTGGAAATTTTTCTGTTTTTCCTGGCCATATCAGTGGAAGAATCCCTTTCTAGGGCACCCATCTTCATTCCAAGGTTTTTAAACTGCCTAAGGAAGCCCCTTGAAGAGAGGTTGTTTGTTTGTAAAGACCCACAGTAGTTTAATACTGCGGCCCCTCTTTTATAACAAATTGAAAAACGTTTTTAAAAAAACCAATTAAACCTTGCACCAGCTCTTAACATATTCCTTGTTTGAGGTTTTTATGTGTTTATCATTGGAACACTATTATTATTACTATTCCAGTATCTTCTATCACTCTATGTAGCTAAAGAACTGCAAGGTTACTGGTATCAGAGAGCTGACAGTATTTAAAAGAGATGACACAGGTAGAGCGGAAAAACAACACAATTTGAAAAAAAAAATGAAAAAACGGACATGAGAAAAAAAGACAACAAGAGAATCTGATGAGAAAAGGAAAAAAAAAATAATTGAAAATAAATCTTGGATGGTGGGGATGGAGGGACACCAGCCCATGCAAATAATGTTCATGGACAGGAGAACTGCAGGTGAAGAGCTGCGCAGACAGGCTGAGGGCCTGCAGTTGTTCGCGCAAAACGGGTTGGAGGTGAGCATTGGGTTGGATGATTGGACAGTTTGCTGGTCAGATGGCCGTCCAAGGTGGGAGGTGGGGGTGCAAAAGCACCAAGAGAAGATTGAAGGGAGGTACCTCGAGTGGGACTGCAATAACTGAAAAGGTTGGAGATCAGGATGAGACCGGTGAGGGAAGAGGAGGATGAGTTAGAAAGATTGGTTATGGGAAAAACCAATTGAGTCAGCCAATTGAGGTCATTCATGTGACCAACCTGGTGCGGGTGATCAGAGGAATGATGGGGGGGGTGGTCAGAAGGAAGTTTGAGGTTGCATCAGCTTGCTACTATGTACCAAGCAACCTGTCATAGCAACAGAAAAATATAAAAAATAAGAATATCTCAATTAACAAAAGAAGGAGTGAGAAATCCATAAATATTATTCAAGAAATGGATTACTTTTCCAAAATTAGGTAGGGTCACTCACTGACCCCACCCTTGAAATCCAAGTCCTTACATTTTTAAAATAATTTAAAAGAAAAGTACTAAGAATTACGACACCAGTATGGAACCTATTGACCATTCTAACATTTCACATGTGTTTTCACATATAGGGTTTACACCTAAAATTCACTCAGAATTGAGGTGTTGTGTAGATTTTAGGAGTTACACGCGGAAATGTGTTATGTCACAATTCCCGCGCGCAGCCCGGCATCATTACATACCCCTACCTACTCGTAGTAGCAGTTTCCCGCGTACAAGAGACCCGCGCGCATCTAAATTCTGCCATGCACGCAGCTGATGCTACCCCACGCGCATCTGAACTGACTGATCCCTGCGTCTGGATCCGTTGTGACTAATCTGACAACCCGGTACCGCTCAACAGAGCTATAACCTAATTTGGGTTGCCTGGCATATGTAAAAAGTTGATATATGCATTAGTAGTAATCTAAAAAGATCAAAACTTAATTAAAATAATAAAAATTAAGTTTAGTACATTTTTTAATAATAAATTAAAGATCAGGGATTACCACGTAAATCATTGACTCTGATCTTTGAAGACCACAAAAAACTACAAGGAGTATTCATAAAATTTTTTGAAAATTATCTGCGTAATCAGCAAATGATGCAAAATAAGTAAACGTCAAAATCTGTTCACTTTAAAGCAATAATAATAGTACAAATGAAGGATGAGTGCAGAATTATCAAATTTAGGCCATAATAGATTAACAGATCCTTTAGCTAAAATAGTACAGGAATCCTGCAGATCTAAGGAAAGCTGATTAAGAGCACCAAGTACACGTGCTAATCCTTCTCTGACTGGCTTGCCAGCCTCAGCCCGTGAGTAGAGCTCTCTCTACGCGCCCTGAGAAGCTCAAAATCACCCCAAAAAGGTATTTATACAGACCTCTTGGGATAAATTATTTGACCATCAGTTTACCAGGAACTTTTATTATCAATCAGAAACCATGTTGTTTTTTATCAAGTGCCTATATGAAGATAAGCAAGTGATTTATGAATTAGTCTGTAGTAGTATTATTTATTCTTATTAACCAATCAACCCTTGAAGTATATTCAAGCAATCCACCCCATCTGCTCTGAAACCTTTCCAATTATTTCAGGATTCTTGTGGTAAAGTGCTCATAGTGAGTGTTTCCCTTCCTCTCTTGGCCATTTATGCTGTTACCCTGGGCCATTAGTGGAATAAGTCCTTTCCAAGGCACCCATCTTCATTCCAAGGTTCTTAAACTGCCTAAGGAGGCCCCTTGAAGAGAGATTGCTAGTCTGTTAAGATCCCCAGTAGTATAATACTGTGGACCCTCTTTTATATTATATTGAAAACCATTTATTTAAAAACCAATTAAACCTTGCAAATGCTCTTATTATATCATTTATTTGAGCTTCTAAGTGTTTATTTTTGGAATAATAATAATTATTATTATTCCAGCATTCTTATCACTCTCTGTACCTAAAGGACTGCATGGTTCCTGGTATCAGAGAGCTGACAGGTTGGGTGGTTTGAAGGGGAGGGGAAGTGAAGAAACGGGAAGAGATGGAGGATTTGACGGAACAAGCATAGGTTGAAGAGAAGGCTGAGAGCACACAGGCTTGCAAGGATCAAAATGACAAGGTTGGTAGTACAAGCACAGGGAAAGAGTCAAAGGGTGCATGAGTTAAATGGGGACCTGCGTGGATGATAAAAATGAGGATGGTGAAGGTGATGAAGATGATTGATTAAATATGATGGCAAGGAATGGCCATTGCCATCAATGTTGACAACAGTGCTGGCACGGGCAAGGGTCAAGCCAATCCAAGCCAGCCTTCACCCGGGCTCATTTGGTAAAAACAGAGGAACAAAGCAAGGAGGAAAAGAATTGAAAAAAAGAGCCTGTTAGTTGGAAACCCAAGGAACCCATCCCTAAACCACTGAAAGATGGGGAATCTGGAGGGTCTGGAGGCTGAAGGAATCTGATCCAGGGAAAAGATATTTGATTTTTTTTAAAAAAATGATGAATAAAACATAATGAAAAATCTAAATTTCCGCATTGGTCCTGAGTTGTCCAGATTTGGTCACCACACCGCCCACCGGGTGCTATCTGGTGGGGGGTGATGAATAACCCCCCTGAAAAGCTTTTTCTGCCCCTTCCTTGCTAGGTGGGGGGGATTGATTGCCCAATTTCTCTGCCTTTGCTCACTGAGACAAAGGGGTGTCTCTGCCCTGGCTTGCTCAAAACAGCCCCACACATTGGTTACTAGCTGGTGGGGGGGTGAAGAATTACCCCCCTGCCAAGCATTTCCCACCCCTTGCTTTCTAGGTGGGGGGCTGAACAAATCCGCCCTTGCTTCCCCTTTGTTTGCAGAGAGAAAGGGGTGTCTCTGCCCTGGCTTGCTCAAAATATCCCCGCCCTTGGGTGCTAGCTTGTGGGTGGGTGATTAATTACCCCCCTGCCCAAGCCCTTCCCCCCCTTGCTTGCTTGGTGGGGGGGTTGATCAAATCCCCCCCTTGATTGCTAAACCAAGCCTGTACCCCCCCTAGCTCAGTGGCTGGTAGAAGGGTGATGAAATCCCCCCCTCCCCCAAACCCTTTCCCACCTTTTTTTTCTATTTCTTTCTTTCTTTTTTTTTTTTTTTTTTTGGTTTTTGGTTTTTGGTTTTTGGTTTTTTTTTTTTGAGTGTACATTTTCATTATTGCTTTGCAAACAATGATATAAAAAATGGAAATCCACCACCTCAACAGCCCAGAGGGGATAGAAAGGCGCTAGACCAGCCCCCAGAGAGGGGTACAACATTGACCAAGTAATCAGAAGAAAGGAGAAGAGGAAGAGAGGAGACATTAGAAAGGCACGGATAATTGTGCTGGTGAATATGGAACACCTTTCTTTGGATTTATTTTGAAATCATCAAAATGAAACAAGGAAGGAGTTTTAGGATTGGTTGAATGGCCATGGGGCCAATTATGGGTTTGGATGATTTGATAAGGTTGTGAAGAAGTTGGCAAAATGATGGAAACTTGCACCAAGATCAAAGTGTACAAATGGAAACATCCCAAAACTAAGATTCTCATGCAACCACATCCATTGATGCAGTGGAATGATTTGAGCAATGGAAACTTGCACCAGAATACTAGTGTTTGAATGCATACATCCAAACACTAAGATTCTGGTGCAACCACCTTTTTTTTAAGTGCATTTAGGTTTGAAATTGCGCACTATGCATATCCATTTAGGGTAGGGCCAAGGGGGACCATGTTCTAGTAACAGTTTGGGGAAGGGAGAGCCCAATACAACATATCAGAGATAAGTATGAACAAGTGGGCACAGTAAAACCATTGCAATTGGGAGTGCGCAATCATGGTAGACAAAGGAAAGAAAGGCAAGAGAAGGAAAGGATATTGGAAGACAACAGGAACTTGGAGAAAAAAGGAAATGCAACAAAGGGCCAGACAAGGAGGGCGTATTGGGGGTGCAAGAGGCCAGAAACCAAAGAGTTTTAACTGCTAGCTCCCCGGTGGGGCAGCTTGTTGCAAACACCTTTAATGTGGCTGTGTGCCTCACCCTACCATGGAAAATTGCATGAAAATCCTAGTTTTTGGAGGCATACATCCAAACACTAAGATTTTGGTGCAACTACCTTCAATGTGGCATTGTCCCTCAACCTAGCATGAACACCTGCACAAAAAATCCTAGTATCCGGATGCATACATCCAAACACTAGGATTCTGGTGCAACCATCTTGAATGTGGAAGTGTAACTCAACCTAACATGAACACTTGCACAAATTGATAAAGTTAGAGGCAACTAAAACCAGGATTGATTGCCGTCAGAGACCAAAGATGAACAAAAGAAACAACTGAAGAAGAAGGCAGAGGTGAATAATAACCTAAAACCAGGATTTGACAAGATGAGGCTGCAGAAGATCCTTAAAAGGAATAGGAAATAAAATTGACAATGGAAAACCCTGACTCAAACTTATTTAGAGTTGACAATAGAAGATTCAGATAGAAAGAGTTTAAGAAAGAAGCTTACCTGACTTGAAGCACCCTCAATCCTATGACACAACCAACATAGTTGTGTGAGGAAAGAGGAAGGAAGAGTGAGCAAGTCAGGATGCCAGTAGTTTCTGAGGAGTAATTCAAACTGAAGTATCAGCACTGGTGCGTGCTTGTGAGAGATGAAGGAACACGCGCAGATGGAGAGATGCGCGCAGGGACCTGATAACTTCTCTAGCACACATAAAAGTGAAAATAAAAGGAATGAATAAAAGTATAAATGAAAGGAAAGAATGAAATCAAGGACTGAGGAGTTAGATTAATGAAACTGAGAGATGATAAATATATAAGAGATTCAAAAGCCACCCCATCTCTCAGGTTCATGTTCAGCAAACGTTTAGAGCACTCAGGCACGTCTCTAGTATCTGTCTCAATACCGGTTTTGTCAAGAAATCAGCGTGGTTATTTTGCAATGAGACCTTTTGCAGACTAATGGTACCTTTTTCAAGTTCCTCTCTGATAAAATGGTGGCGGATGTCGATGTGTTTGGTCTGGAAGGAGGAGTGATTGGCTTGCTGAAGTGCAAGCTTGATGCAACCTTTGTTGTCTTCAAGGATGGGGGTAGGCTTAAGTGGCTTGAATCCAATGAACTCAGACATCAGGGTAGTTAGCCAGAGTACTTCTTTCACCCCATCTCCTACGGATTTGTATTCAGATTTGGTGGTTGAGAGGGAGATTTTTGGCTGCTTTTTTGACTTCCAGGTGATTATATTCCCCTTCCAAGTAACCAAAAGTCCAGAGATTGATTGACAGGTTTGAGGAAAAGTTTCCCAATTGGAATCTGCGTATGCAACTAGTTCCTCAGACGTCTTGAAATTTCACTTGTTGAGCCCTTTTGTGCTGGTGTATTTGAGATAGTTTATCACCTTTAGAGCAGCATTGTAGTGAGTGGTGTTGGGCTTTTTGAGGAACTGTGACAGATAATTTGTTGCAAAAGTTATGTTGGGTCTCGTGTTGCAACTGATATACAGTAATTCACCGATGATCTTTCTGTAATCGTGGCCGGTTTTCAGAAATTCCTCGTGCTCTTCAGTCTTGGAAACTTGTAGCTTTCCATTTGGGTTGAAAGGAATTGAGTGTTCTTTGTGATTAGGGAGGTTATATTTGCTGACCAACAACATGATTTAGGTCTACTGAGATAGTTTAAAGCCATCCATAATGACGTCAAAATTGATGCCAAGGAGCATTGAAGCTTGGCCTAGGTACTTGATTTTGAATTGAGATTCAATCTGCTTCTTGAATTTTGAAGGATCCTTGCTGAAGATGGAAATGTCATCTAAATGGATGTACAGCCAGGTGTTGTCTGAAAAGAAGACACAGTTATCCGCCTCACTTTGCTGAAAACCCAAACTAATTAAACAAGAACTGAGAGTCTGATACCAAGCCATAGGGGCTTGTTTCAATCCATAAAGTCCTTTCTTGAGCTTGAGAGTCTTGCCTGGTGATGTAGGAACGTTAGCCGGTGGGATGATGAAGATGTCTTCCTTGAGTGGAGCGTTTAGAAAAGCAGATTTTATGTCAAGTTGGTGGAACAGCAGGTCATTCTGAGCTGGGTAAGTGGTCAGTAAGCGGAGAGATGTCTTGTCACCTGTGGGGGCAAAGACGCTCTTGAAATGTACTCCTTCCCTTTGGTTGAATCTTTATACACAAAGTCGTGCATTAAATTTGGTTATCTCATTGTTGGCGTTATGCTTGGTACAAAAAACCCAGACACACTTGATTTCTTTAGATTCAAGGTTGATGACTTGCTCTTCCCACACATTGTATGATTCCAAGTTGAGGAGTTCTCAGTTCATTGCTTCTATCCATTCAAGCCTGAATTTGTCATTCAAGGCTTTTTCTAGAGTGACCGGATCTGAGTAGTTTACAGCCAGGTACAGTTGAGAAACTTCACGCCTGGGGTACGTTACTATATTGTCAGTGCTGAATTCACTTGGGCGAGCTTTGTGGATGTATTAAATGTTAGGCTTGTTGGTGATGGACTCAAATGGGGAAGGATCAGGATTGATAGTTGGGTCAGGGCCCAAATTGTTGGATAGGAGAACTAAATCACCAGGAGAATCAGAGAAGTGTGGAAATGTGGAATGAGTCAACACGTCTCCTCCAAACTTGATTTCATTGAATCTTGCATTTGCAGTGATGTGTACTTTACCATTGATGTGATTGAGAATTTTGTAGGATGAGAATTGGTTGCTTTAGCCCAGAATGATTCCCTTGAAGCCAGAGATGCTCAGTTTGAAGTCACAATTTGATTTTGGAATGTGGACAAATGAGGTGCATCCAAATGGTCTGAGCATGTTGTAGTTAAACTTTGCATTGAACCAGACTGCGTAGGGGATGCGTTTATGATTGGATATTACCGGCAGTAGGTTAAGTAGGTTGGTGGCAGTTTTGATGGCCTCTGCCCAATAACAAGGAGGCAGTTTTCTGTGGTTGAACAGGCATCTGGCCTTCTCTATGATAGATCTATTTGCTCAATCTACTAACCTGTTTTGTTGGGGAGTGTAGGGAGGTGAGAGATGATGAGTAATCCCGGCTTCTTGACAGTAGTTTTTAAAATCTGAGCTGGAAAACTCACCACCGTTGTGTGACACTAAGGTTATTAATTTTTGGTTTAGATGCCGTTCAGAAGCGGATACAAATTGTTTTAAGGCCGATAGGGCCTTGCTCTTGTTTTTCAGGAATGAGACAGTCTTGAAGCGGAAGTATTGGTCTACTATTGTTAGGAAATACTTACAACCACCTGCTGATTCCACTGAGACCGGACCAACAAGATGAATGTGCACGATTTCTAAAGGCTTACTGGCAGCATGGAAATGGCCCTTGAATGGAGTGGTGGTCATCTTGCAGGTTTGACACACGTTGTGGTGACCAATCCGGGACACCACGGAAAAAAAAAAAAAAATATCTTTTTTGGTTGTACCCCTATGGGTACCTTCATTTATCCCCATCTCTCAACTTCTCCCTGTCCTAGCGGTCTAGGACAGGCCTCTTGACTGTCTCTCCGTTTCGGTCCTCTCTTCCTATGATCAACTCCCACTTGTCGCGCTGGCGGCCCTGACTTTTGGCGATGCAAGCAATTGTCGAACCGCTTTTGACAATCCCTTCTCATCTCATCCCGCCATCCCTGATCTCATCCTCAAGCCACAATCACTCAACAATTGATCAAGCCTCAAAAAGGATCAAGATGAAGCAAATTAACTCTAAGAAATCATCAACCACAAATCGGATCAAACTACTCAATAAGTTAGTCGGCAGCAGGTTGAGGGTCAAAATCTTCGATCGTCGTACCTTTGTAGGTCAATTGATCTGTCTAGATCATACCATCAATCTTGTCCTCGACCAGACTACCAAATTCGTACCTGTTCTCAGATCTTGTCCCATCGGACTCATCTTTGTCCCCATTGATTACATCCTCAGGTTCAAGATCGAGCCCTTGATAGGTTTGGTACTCAATCATTGCTCGATGGTCTCCATCTCAGCAAAGAACTCTCATCATCCTCATCATTGCCATCCTCATCCTCATCATCCCTCCATGCTTGGTCAATTGAACCCCCCCCAGACTAGGCAACCACTTCCCAGTCTTGATTTTGCTGATTGGGATCTCACCGATGCATTCACCGATCAACCAAATGGCTCCCATTCTTCCATCTCCGGTCTCGCTCATCCCCGTGGTAGTACTCCCATCTCCGCACTCAGCTCCCGTTGTTCGACTCCTTCCAATCCATTCTCCATCGATAGCCCTCCTCGCCCATCATCCAATCCGACCGACAACCGCGAGCGACCGCTTGCGGCCGTCGGAACTTTCACCCCGTTGTTGCCGCCGATCGGGCGACAACAGCCGTTGTTGACACCCGCGACCGCTGTCGCGGGTGTCCATCTGGTTGCCTGCGGTCATTCTTGACGCGGGCGACATTTCTTTTTTTTCCTCTCATGTAATTTTTTTTTATTATTATGTTTTCATTTTCCCGCACCTATTTGTAGTATCACTTTTACATAGTATAAAGGGCCTCATGTCCATAAAAGGAGGGGCTCTCCCCTGCCTTTTGGCCCAGCATCAGAGGATCCAATCATCCTATCAGACCATCATCAGTAATCAACTTATCTGTGGGCATCCTTCCCCACCTATCTGAGCAATTTATCCGGGTATATCCATGATTGCCCCCTTGATCCTTTGAGCCTACATACTCAAACTCTGTTCCTTGTCACCTTGATCCTTATCACAAACCAATAGCCTTGCTGGTTGAAGAAGAATTCCTGTCTGTCTGAATTCTTGAGTGTGTTATACCACTCTGATCCCTTTTTCCGACCATTCTGGTCTTGATCTCTCCTTGATCATCTTTCTGGAGCCAATCGCGTTTGATTGAAGAGGTTTTATTAAGCTTAAAACCTGGAGTGTTATACCTCCCTTCTTCTTTAAGGTTGAATTTTGACACGCTATTCTTGAGTCCATTGAGAAGTGTTGGGATATTCTTGCTCAAATCAGTTATTGATTTGCTTCTAGAGCTTCATAAACAAATTGCTTTTGTTTTGTTCAGCCTCCCACAGTTATCTGGTACCCTTCAAGCGCTTGATTGCGGAGAGTTGGGCAGGTTCATTGAGAACCTGGAGGTTGGTTGGGATTGAGTTGATCTTTCCTAATCAGCTGCTGAAGACCAGAGTTATTAGCTTGTGGGCGTTGTTACTTACAACTGCCTTGTCCTATTGAACTCTGAACAAACCTTGACTTATTTGTTCAAGTCTTTACCTGTACCATCTTGCCTCAGATAGTGTTGTTTCCATCACTACCAAAAACTCTTATCCTCTTCCCTTACTTTGGTTTCTCATCCATAAGGTTCTGGACCTTGATTCCGGTTACATTTAAATATTATTGTAACTCCTAGGAGGGCAGCCTAAACAGCACCTTTCCCCTCCACAGAACTGCCACGGCTTAGCACCGTTTGGAGTCTTACAACGTCACAGTTGGTGCTAGTCATACCAGTAGTTGGGAAGAGGAGTCTCTGGGTGGCAGTGCCCAGGTGACCAAGTTGGTGATGCCATTTGGGATCAAACTTGTCAGTTGTGAGGTGATGTATAGCAGAGTGAGTTGGAGTGGTCTCAAATCAAGTGCCATATATTTCAAGTAGATGGTTGATGGTTGAGCCAACAAGCTGAAACTTTTCTATGTTGATCAAGATTCCATTTCTTCCAAATGGTGAGATATTGGATTTTTGCACCAGAAGTCTGTCCAGTGAAATCAGACATCTGTTCAGATCTGGTATTAACAGGACATTCTTCAGTACAATTACGGAACCCTGGTAATTGACAAGTTTGGCGGTCCCTATAGCTGTAGCTTGATGGGCTGAGGAGTACAAACCCAATCCAACTTGCAAGTTGATTGGTTTTGAAGTGATGAGATATCTGGGATTGTTCACAATGTGATGGCTAGCTCAGGAGTCCAGAACAGGGGGCAGGGCTGTCATCCTCTTAGAGTCAGGGATGACAGCCTTCTGCTAAAGTTGGGCGTTGTAGAAGGCATTGGCTTGTTTGGCAGGTTCATCAGGGGCTGGCGTGCTTGGTTCAATGGGTTGAGTTTGATGAGCTTGGGCAGTGTTTTTATTGGGTCTAAGATGAGGGTGTAGATGCCAGCAACAAGACTCAGGGTGTTTGGCTAGGGGATTGTGGTGAACCTTTGAGCATGGATTTTAGGGCCTTTTCAAGGAATTGTTTTGAGCAGGGCGGTGGATCCTATTTGTTCAGGAAGATTTGGTATGGGTGTGGTTGAGTTGGGGAGTGCTTGGGCCAATTCTAGATGGGTCACTTCTTGCAACTTGTTGAGGACTAGGGTAGGACTTTGGAGTAAACTGTCATTGAGAAGAATGCTGTAGACTAAATGGTAGAGGTTTTCCGTTATTTTGGCAAGTATAGTTTAGCTGAGTATGTCTTGGGGAACTTTGAGCTTGACTATAGCTAGTTCATTCATGAGTTTTCTCTATTCTTGTAGGTAGGTATGTAGGTTGCCATCAAAGTTGTATCAGATGAAATTCAACAATATGCGTCCTCTGTTGTTAGTGGATTGGGATGCATATTGGTCTAGGATAGATTGCCAGATGAGCAAGGGTTTTGATTGGTTGATGGGATTTATGACGGCATCAAACAGGGTGTTGCCTAGCTGCTGTATAATGAGGTCTTCAACTTTGTAGCTTTTCTTTCTCTGTGGACCAGTGGAGGGAGCAGCAACGAGGGTTTCAAATTCCGTGTCCTCAACATATTCAAGAATTCCTTTTCTTCAAAGATGGCTTCTCATTTGCATTACCCAGGAGGCAAAGTTTGTTTCACTAAGGAGCTGTATGTTAACATTTTTAGGACTTGTTTTGTCATGATTGAACATGGTGTTATTTAGGGATGTCAATCCTGGTGAAGTTTATGAGCCTTGGGACTGTAAATCTGATAAAGTTATAGGCAACTAAAACCAGGATTGATTGCTGTCAGAGACAGAAGATCAACAAAAGAAACAGCTGAAGAAGAAGGCAGAGGTGAATAATGACCTTAAACCAGGATTTGACGAGGTGAGGCTGCAGAAGATCCTTAAAAGGAATAGGAAATAACATCAAAAATGGAAAACCCTGACTAAAACTTATTTAGAGTTGACAATAGTTAGATCAAGAAGATTCAGATAGAAAGATTTTAAGAAAGAAGCTTACCTGAATCTAAGCACCCTCAATCCCATGACAAAACCAACATAGTTGTGTGAGGAAAGAGGAAGGAAGAATGCAAGAGTCAGGACGCCGGTAGTGTCTGAGGAGTAATTCAAACTGAAGTATCAGCACTGGTGCGTGCTTGTGAGAGATGAAGGAACACGCGCAGATGGAGAGATGCGGGCAGGGACCTGATAACTTCTCTAGCACACGTAAATGTGAAAATAAAAGGAAAGAATAAAAGTATAAATGAAAGGAAAGAATGAAATAAAGGACTGAGGAGGTAGATTAATGAAACTGAGAGATGATAAATATATCAGAGATTCAACACAAATATCCAAGTGCTTCAATGCATACATCCAAACAATAAGATTCTGGTGCAACCACCTTGAATTTTTCAGTGTCCCTCACCCTACTATGGACACTTGCACAAAAATACTAGTGTTTGGACGCAAACATCCAAACACTAAGATTATGGTGCAAAGAGCTTGAATGCAGCAATGTCCCCCACCAAATCATGGACACTTGCACAAAAATCCTAGTTTTTGGATGCATACATCTGAACACTAAAATGTTTGTAACAAAGCCTTGAATGCACCAGTGCATCTCATCCTACCATGGACACTTGCACAAAAATCCTAGTGTTTGAAAAAATACATCCAAAAACTAAGATTGTGGTGCAATGACCTTAAATGCAGCAATGCCCCCCTTCATATTATGGACAATTGCATGAAAATCCTAGTGTTGGGATGCATAGATCCAAACACTAAGATTCTGGTGCAACAACCTTGAATGCGGCAGTGCATCTCATCCTACCATGGACACTTGCACAAAAATCCTAGTGTTTGGAAAAATATATCCAAAAACTAAGATTGTGGTGCAATGAACTTGAATGCAGCAATGCCCCCCACCATATAATGGACACTTGAACAAAAATCCTAGTGTTCAGATGCATACATCAAAACAATAAGATTCTTGTGCAAAAACCTTGAATGCGGCAGTGCAGATCATCCTATTATGGACACTTGCATGAAAATTGTAGTGTTTGGATGCATACATTTGAACACTAAGATTGACTTTGAATGTGGAAGTTCATCTCATCCTAGCATGGACACTTGCATGAAAATCCTGGTGTTTTGATTCATACATCCAAACACTAAGATTCTGGTGCAACAACTTTGAATGCGGCAGTGCAGCTCATCCCACCATGGAAAATTGCACAGAAACCCTTGTGTCTGGATGCAGCAGTGCAACTCATTGTACAATGGACACCTGCACCAAAATTCTTGTGTTTGAATGCATAAATCCAAACACTAAGATTCTGGAGCAAGCTGCAGTTCCAGGCATTGGGCAATGGACACTCACTAGGATTTGCAAAAGCCTCACTTGCACTGGAACTATTCTTCTGGGTGTGCATAAAGCAGTGTAAAATTTTGGAATACAACAGAGTCCACGGCATCAGACTCTCAGCAAGATAAGTGGCACTGTGGGCATGCATAGCATTTCTCTCTCCATGTGTGCATTTCAACTAGGAACCTGGAGAATTTTCATTTGAGTTGGACATCTATGATTTAACTCCCTACCACTGAGTGGATCCAAACATGCAGCTAATTAAAGTATGTTTTGTGAGTATCCAAAACAGTTTTTGATTACAAAAATCCATCAAAATTGCTCTGCATGATGAGTAAACATGATAATTGTCTCCGTTGCCCCCAAGGATTGTGCCCCAAATTATTTTCTAAAGGCAGCCAAAAAAATATCACATGATCCACCCATACAAGCTTCTACCACAATATATAAACTCCAGCCTACCCTGGTTGCTCCTTATTCCTTCAAACAACATTTTTCAGCCATAGAAAGAGTGCCTCCCTCTCTGGTTTGCCTTGGAATGATCTCTTGCTCCCCAATAGCACTCAATCCTTCTTTTCTAAGTAAATTTCCCCAGAAATCAGCATTGTTCTGGGGCTATCTGAAGAATCCAGAAGATCTAGTAGATATATACGTAGCTAATGGCAATACTCTGGTGGGACAACTACCTACACATGTTTCAAACGCTCTCTTTTCACACCTTCCTTCAACAACCACTCCTGGACCAGATGGTGGTTGGAAATCAAAGCACTCCATGAACCATTCCATTTGTGTGGAGCAGGTAATCAATTTCATAGTATCCAATTTAATTCACTTTGACATGGCTCTGTGGATATTCTGTGCCATGGAGAAAGCAAAGAAGCTGCTTGATGATATGCTTGATGCTGGGATTATTCCAACATGGCTTTGCAACTACAAGCCTGAACAACATTATGGCGGCCAGCTTTCAACCTTTCCCCTTGCAAATCCTACCAGTTTAAGATTTAATCCATATCTGCATTCAAAGCTTCTCTTGATTCCCAGTGTTTGTTACCTTTGACCCCAAAATCCCCCACAGGCTATTATTTGGACAAATCTTTTTCCACATCAAGAACAGGGACTTGCCTTCCTAATCAATTGAGAAAATTCCTCTTCAGAATCCTCAAAATCACGGTGGAACATAATGCCCTCTAATGGATCTTTTTTGTTTGAGCATGTTGTCAGTGGAGAAACAATATTGTTTTTCAATCCACTCTAAATCCCCAATAATCTACTTGGCTCTATCCTTGCGGATGACATGGGACTTGGCAAATAACTCCAAGCCATTTCCCTCATTTCCACAACCCTTGAAAAGACCTCTTCTTTGCAACTGCAAGGGGATCCTGGACATTTCCTTCATTCAAAATTTCTCATATGTCCTTCACGGGTTCTCCATAATTAGGAGAAAGAAATAATCAAGCTTACCTGGCCACAAAAAAATTAACTATGTCCTGTATCATGGGCCCTCTTGGAACAATATAGAATTTCATGCAGTCAAAAGCTCCAATTTAGTTCTGAAAAGATACTCCATCATCACAAGTGAATTTTTGCTTCATAAAGAAATTCCAATGTCCACAAAATCAAGGCTTTCTTCTTACAATTGGAACAGGCTCACACTTGATAAAGCACATTCAGCAGTTTAACAAAGATTCAGTTCATCTATGAAACATCATATTGATCCTGGTAATTTTGAAGTGAAATCAGGACCAATGAATCCAAAACACAGATTGCAATATATTTCCTCAAGGCTTCAAAATGTGTCTTTCTGAATGGAAATCCCTCACAGAAAAGTATACATTATTTACTATCATTGCTCACATTTCTGTGCATGAATGATCAGAATTCTTTGAATGACTGGCCACAAATGCTGCTTCCACATCTTCAAAACTCCAATGTCAAGTCAATTATGTTGATTCTCCAACATTGTCTGATTCAAAGGACCAAATCAAGGGAACTGCCTTTTTTGCTGCTAATAACTCACAAGAAAATCCTGACACCCCTGTTCACTCCTTTCAAGGGATATTAGAACAAGCATTATCAAATGTTTTTGACTTGTTTTGGCAAAAGTCTCCCTCATACTGGCCAAAGAAGAAAGTCCAACTTCCCCCACATGATCCAAGGCCTGCGTGATATTTGCAATCATCCCCTGCTTCACAATCCTGCTCTTGGCCTCACTTCTTCAGGGGAAATATCCAAATTTGACTTTGACATGTGACTTGTGATTAAGTATTCCATTGTTCCCAAAAAGTACTCAATTCCAATGGTCCTAGTCTTGATGTTTTATTTGAAGACCAAGGAACTCCATTTCTAAGGCTGGATGGACAAGTGAATGAAAATGGGCAATACAGCTGCTTTTGCCAATTTGAAACAAAAATTAACATCTCAATCCTCCTTGATTCAATACAAGCAGCTGGAGTGGGGCTCTATATTACATGTGTTTCTGTGTGTGTTAACTTCTTTGTACCCTCATCTTACTGCCACCAAGCGGAAAGTGCGCGCCACTCCAGGTGGTGTCCCGCTTCAAGATCTCAAACCCCCCCCCCCCCCCGGGGAGGGGGTGCCACCCGCCCTCCTTCTTCAACCGGTATCCCCGTTCTCCTCAGGATCTTCCACTCTCCACAGTTTCTCATCATTGTTGTCTCTGATCCCGGTCGTTTGATCATCATCTTTTCTTTGTTGTTCTCCTCATCCTTCCCGTTGTCCTCCTCATCTTTCCTGTCTTGTTGTTTCCTTTCCTATCCATCCTTCCCTCACTGATCCCGCATTTGGCTACTCAACTCAACATCCAAGATCGATCAAATACTCACCATTGGGCACTTGACCTCATTCATCTGGTAACTGGTAATAGCCAGTCTCTCCATGCTCTCAAGCTCCCAATTTCTAACTCCTCAAAACTTTATCAACCATTCACCTCAGCTCGTCAATCCTCTGCAACTCAACCAATGCTTGATTCACTGCCCCGAACATTGTGGTAAAGCTGTCATGATGACCTGTTGGTTTCATTTCCATTATTCAGCTTTTCTTTGTTCCTTTTCATCCTTACTCATTTTTTCCTCTCATGAATCAGCACGTTTTTTTGTTTTCAATCTCAATTCCATCTTTTAATACAGTTAAAAGCCAAAAACTCCACCAACTGAAGAAACCAGCATGAGCCATGGCCTCAACCTCTCTGACCCAATACAAAAATGATCGATTCAGACAGGCGATGCTCAAGACAGCCTTGGAATCTATCCCTCTGCTCTCTGAAGACAATTACAGTATCTGGAAGGACAAGATGAACTCTCTTCTTAAGCTACAAGGAGTCCTCCACGCCCTAGAATCTGAATCAATGGCTCTCTCACCACAAGATAACGTCAAGATTCAACTCCTCCTCATCTCAAATGTTGACTCAATCACCCATAACAATATCATCAGCGCAGCAAATTTGAATTCAGCCAAATTGATTCGGGCTTCTATCAAAGAGAGATACTCCTCCTCTGAAGCCTCCAACAGAGCACAAATTTTCAACAATTTCCTCCACATCACCTTCCGAGAAGAAAATATTTCTGGATTCATCACCGACGTCAGAACTACAATCAAAAAGATGATCAACATTGGAATAGATCTACCGCAGGATATCCTTGCCTACCTAATACTCTTCAAATTTCCCTCCTTGCTACAAGATCTTAAGCAACAACTCAAGCACTCTGACAAGACCATCCACGTCAATTTTGTGTGCAACCATCTCACACAGTTCAACAATGAAATCAAAGCCGAGAATGCCAAAAAGTCTGTTTCCTTCACCAATTCAGCATTAATCATGAACAAGACAAAATTCAAGAACCAGAAAACTAGTTGGTGCGTCAAAGGCTATCACAACCCCAAACAAGATAAGAATCACCCAGAGGGAGAATGTTTCCACCTCCATCTGGACAAGGCCCCTGACTGGTGGAGAGAAAACCAAGCCAAATGGAAGGAGAAGCAGAAACCAAAGAACAAAATGGCCCATAATCACGCCTTCCTCACAAAATGGATTGAATCCAAGGCTCTGTCTGGTCAGAATATCCTCATTGACAGCGGAGCATCCGCTCACATCTTCAACAAAAGGAAGTTCTTCCTTACTCTCAATGAATGCGTTGGAGAGAGCATCTCTATGGGCAAGAACGGGGCTAACCTACCTATTGAAGGAACCGGCACAGTCAAACTTTCGTGGAAAAATCACACGGTTGTCCTTGTCACTTTCAAATTTCCAACGGCGACTCCCTCATCTTTGGAGGACCAATCATCAATAATCTCTTCGTGGTCCAAAACCCGAAGCAAATTGGCCAGAATCAGTGCCTCCTGTCTGTGAACAACAGCTCAGGCAGCAACCTGAAAGGACTCCATCTTGCTCTTGGTCATGCCTCAATCAGTCGAATTTGTGAGATCAGGGACGTTGAGCTAAACAAAGAAAAACTCAACTAATTCTACTGCAAGGACTGCACTCTTGGGAAGATCACCAAGGCCCCATTCAAGCTGCAATCAACCAGCGCCTCCAGACCCTTTGAACAAATTCACCTGGACCTAATCGGTCCCCTCAAGCCCTCATCACTCAGACAGAAAAGGTAAATCCTCACAGCGGTGGATAATTTCACATGATACCTGAGTGGGACACCTCTTCAAAGCAAGGATCAAACTCCCAAAGTCCTTGTCGCCATATTGGAGCAACAAAAGTTGAAATTGGGTTATTTTCCATGCAAACTGTCCTCCAACGGAGGGACAGAATTCACAAATCAGAGGTTAGTTCAATTCTGAAAGAACAAAGTAATCAGACAACTGATCTCCAAACCACATCATCCCGAACAAAATGGCAGAGAAGAAAGGGCTAACAGGACGATTGTTGAAAGAGTTTGGTGCACCATCAGCTCCTCCAAGTTACCCATTTGCCTCTGGCTTGAAATCCTGAAGGCAAGCTGCCTCAGTCTCAATCAGATATCAAGAAAGAAATGATCCTGCTCTCCTTGGGAGAAAATGCATAAGAGCTCCCTTCTGCTCTCCTACTTCAAACCACTTGGAACGTCCATTGTCTATCTCAATCAATGCAGGGTCAAAGGGAAGAAGTTTCATCCAAAGGGACTAGAGGGGAAGCTGATCGGCTACAACCCCGACTTCAGGTCGTATCAAATCCTCAAACCCAATGGCAGCATCTTTTCATCAAAACACGTAAGATTTGATCTCAAGTCAATTGAGAATCTGGAAGGTGACAACTCATCCAACTGCAACTTCACAATTGAAGACTCAACCTACTGCCTAACTGAGCTCAATGAGGTAGATTCAACCAATTGCCAGCCAGATAAAATCAGGAATACGGAACACTACCGTGACAGGTCACCGGAATCTCTTGCATCAGATGACTCAACCTCAGACAACGTAACTCAAAATTCTTCCGAGGACAACCAACCGCCTCAAGAGAATGTAATCACCTCAAAAACATCAAATTCCCTGTCTAATCAATCTACCTTGACTCAAATTCCTGAAGCCAGTCTGCCTAGATGGACTCTGAGAAATAGATCTGTCCTAAGGCTGCCCCAAAGGTACGGCTTCCACCACTACTACAAGCGAAAAACATATTGGAAGTCTATGTCGTGTGAGGAGGCAGAGAAATGGAGAGAAGCCATCAGGAAAGAACTGAAACAGTACAAAGATTTGGGAGTTTGGGAAGAATACAATGAACCAGTTCCGGCTAACCCCCTTGAAGCAACGTGGGTTTTCAAAATCAAAGATAACTGCCACAGACACACCCTTATCCACAAGGACAGGATATGCGTTTGTGGATTCAACCAGATCCACGGCCTTGATTACAAGGAAACCTTAGCCCCAAAGGGAAAAATCTCCTCTCTGCGCGCAATTCTACAACTCAGCCTCAAGCGCAATCTCTTGATCAGGCAGTTTGACGTCAAATCTGCCTTCCTCCATGCCCCCATCAACAAGGATGTGTTCATCAAGACGCCAGACGGCTGCAATTGACCCTCAAAATACCTCAAGCTCAATAAAAGCCTCTACGGATTGAAGCAATCCCCCAAGAACTGGTACAACACACTTGATGAGTGGATCAGATCCTTCAGGTTCATTGAGTCCAAAAGCAATCCCTGTCTCTACAAGTCAAAGGATGGGGACTCTTTCATCTTCTTCCACGTGGACAACCTAATCTTTGTTGGGGATGGGAACGGATTTGAGGATAAGTTCAACTTGATATTTCAAAACTCTCAATGCAACAATCCCGACACAATCCTAGGGATGAAGTTTGAAAGGTCAGAAGATTCTATTTTACTCAGTCAACCCAAGCACATCAATCATGGACTCAAAGAGATTGAACTCCAGGCTTGCAGACCAGTTTCTACCCCTCTCACTCCTCACCATCAACTCAGCGCGGCCAGGGATGAAGATTTTGAGGCCTTCAAAGAGACCAACATCAACTATTGGTTGGGGATAGGTCTTCTCAACTACATTTCTTGCAGGACCAGACCCAACCTAAGTCTTCAGTATCCAGCCTGACCTGCTTCCAGAATAAACCTGGCCTCACTCACTGGAGAGAACTCAAGCGGACTTGGAAATATTTGAAGTCCACAAGGGACCTGAAACTGACAATCAAGTACAAAAACAAGGCTGACTCAATCATCTTTTACAGCAACGCCTCTTGGGAAAAAGATCCAGCAACCCGCAAATCTCAAACTGGCTATCTGGGGCTGGCCTTTGGATCCCTCATCTCATGGAAAAGCTTCAAAGAAAGGAACATTGTCTATTCCACCACAGAAGCCAAACTCAATGCACTCCTTGACTCATCCCTGGAAGGAAAATGGTTGCGGAATCTGATCGGCGAGGTCTTCTTGACCAACATCCCCAGCTCCTCCCACCTCATCCAAAACAAGGGGCTCAAAGATAAACTCAAGAGATTTGGTTCAAACGCCAAAACTTGCCACATCGACCTCAAAACTAAAGGTCTCAAGGAGGAACTCCAACTAGGTAATCTCTCCATTCAACTCATACCCTCCAATCAAACATTGGCCAACCCGCTCACCAAGGTGGTCCCCAAATTCATCCTGGCCATGCTGGTCCACCTGATCCAGCCTTCCTTTGCACTCCCTACCTACTGATCAAACCTGACTCTTTCCAGTTATGGGGGGTGTTAAATTCTGTGTACCCTCATCCTACTTCCACCAAGCGGACAGTGCGCGCCACTCCAGGTGGTGTCCCGCTTCAAGATCTCAAACCCCCTTGGGGAGGGGGAGCCACCTGCCCTCCTTCCTCAACCGGTCGCCCCGGTCTCCTCAGGATCTTCCACTCTCCACGGTTTCTCATCATTGTTGTCTCTGATCCCGGTCGTTTGATCATCATCTTTTCTTTGTTGTTCTCCTCATCCTTCCCGTTGTCCTCCTCATCTTTCCTGTCTTGTTATTTCCTTTCCTATCCATCCTTCCCTCACTCATCCGTTGGCTACTCAACTCAACATCCAAGATCCATCAAATACTCACCATTGGGCACTTGACCTCATTCATCTGGTAACTGGTAATAGCCAGTCTCTCCGTGCTCTCAAGCTCCCAATTTCTAACTCCTCAACACATTATCAACCATTCACCTCAGCTTGTCAACCCTCTGCAACTCAACCAATGCTTGATTCACTGCCCCAAACATCGTTGTAAAGCTGTCATGATGACCTGTTGGTTTCATTTCCATTCTTCAGATTGTCTTTGTTCCTTTTCATCCTTACTCATTTGTTCCTCTCATGAATCAGCACATTGGTTTGTTTGCAATCTCAATTCCATCTTTTAATAGTGTGTATTCTAATGGTATGTATGCTTCCCACAAGCATTTTGGAAAATTGGAATGACAGTCTCAATCAGCCTCAATGTTGCCACAAGGAGCCCCATTGGAACCCAACTGTTGAGGCCCAAGCTGTTGAATGTCTTCACAAAATTGGTCAAAAAAAAAGATTTCAAGTATTACATCTCACTACCCAGACACAATAGAGACCAAAATTCAAATGGCAAGCTTTTTCCTTTCAAAACATGCTTTAAACTTGATTGATTGACTAATTTTGGAAACACATGAATTATGTAGGTGCAAATGCATAAGGAGCAGCTGGCACAGTAAGTTTTTTGATCATGAATTTCTCAGTAATTGAATGTATCTCATGATTCTTTCTGATATATCAGGTCAACCATTTTAATCACAAATGGTTGGAGAGATTCATTACAAGCTTTCTTGAACTGGAATCATTTGTAAAAATACAAATTTAAATCAAGGGGGATATTTCTTATAGAATAAGACCTTGGGAAGTTAAGGGTTGACCATCCTTTTTCATGATCTTGATGTTTGTGATTTTAAGGCTCTCCCTTGTTGCAGCTGTCAAATTGGCAAACCAAGAAGGGTTGTAAACTTGTAGTGCTTCATTCTCTGGTATATGTGGATTCTCTTCATATTGAGTGCCATCTTCTCTGATAATGAAGTGAAATTGTTTTCTGCTTTTTCCTATTCTTGCACCCACTTGTATTTGATGGTCTTTAACTCTGAGCAGGTTGGAAAAGGAATCTGACCTCCATGCAAGGTTTTTTTGGTGATGCTGTGTCACTTGGTCAACTCAAACTTCCTCTGTGTCAGAGCATATGGCCGGGTCATTGAACTGTGCTGCCAGCTCAAAATAACCATCTTCATCACACCACTTCTGCCTTCTTCCAGCAAGCCGTGATTTATTTTGTATAAATTCAGTGGCCCTTCATCAATTCAGAAGGTGTTAGCAAATTTCACTCACTCTTTTCTTTATTTTGAGGGCACGTGCCTTGGCTTTCTGATTATCCAAAGCCTGTTCACTGGATCTTTCCACCAGCATCCATTGATACTGCAGGTGTGAAAAATACCTTTCAAGGATAACTGGCACAACTGCATGAGTGGCACAATTAGGGGACCACAGAAACCTATTAGGGCGTATCAAAGTTAGCAAACCCGCCGTTAGAAACCCGCCATTTTTTTGACCAAAACCTCCATTTTTAATGGCTTATTTCTGAAATACACATACCCCCAAACCGGTGTATTTCAAAATGGCAGGTTTCATGAAAATTGTGGATTTTAAACATGAAACCCGCCATTAAAACTGTCATTTATGCATCATAATCCATCCACCATCCATCACATCTAAAAAACCCATCCACATCAGCAAATCCATACCAGTTGCATCTCCATTCCATCAAACACATCTCATCTCCATTGCTTCACATCTCTATCAATTTTCACATCTCCATCTTCACAAAAATCCCACCATCATCTCATCAACCCACATCACATCACCATTTTTCTCAAAATGTCCAATCAGACTTCCCTCCAGCAATTTAAAAATGCAAAAAAGCTGATTGAACTTTTGCTACTGTTTGACTCCCATTCAGACCCTGATTCAGACTGCAATTTGGAACCAACTTGGTGAGCTTTGAATTCTCTGTTGGAAAAACCAATACATGGTTCCAAGAAAACATACCCTCTACAACCCTATGTATGAAAGGAAAAATCTTCATCTCATCCCAAACTTAAGCTTCTAGCAACTATTCCAAGCTTTTTTGCCTTCTTTCATGAAACTTTTGGCAATGATTGAAGACCACCACATCTTCCAGAAAAATTCTTGCAATACTCAATGCAATCCAGCCATCCAACTTGCCGTTGCTCTTTGTAGATTGTGATCAAATGGAAATGGAGCAGCAATCAATTGATTGGAAAATCTATTCTCAGTTATTTATGGAAGAATTGACTTATGCAGCAAAAGATTCACAATTGCTATCCTATCTTTCCAAAGCTCAGTTTGTTTTTTGGCCAACAAAAGAAGAATGCAAGGAGATATCTCAAGTAATGGAGACCAAAGGCTTTCCTGGTTGCATTGGGTTTTTTTATGGAACCACCATCCCCTTGAGTCAAAAAAGCAAGCTAGATGGCAACCACTACTTTGTTTTCAAAAAAGGCAACTGATTCAATTATTTTCCAATGACTTTGATCACACATTTGATCACACCACTTACCAAATATGTTTCATATTTTGTTTTAGATAATCTGTGGCCCTACAACTTGTTTGTGATAACAAGAAGAATTTCATATCCCTTCATTCTGGCCTTCCAGGTTCTTTTCATGATTCATATGTGTTCAATCTGATGCAAATTTCCCGACAACCAGGTAACTACTCTGACCAAGATCAATAACTTCTGAACAATTCCGGTTATGCTAGTGGCAAGTATGTGGTTCCAGCATACCAGAACATTTCATCTAACAATCAAGGAAAAACCAATTTCAACTATCATCTTTCCCAATAACAAGTTTGGATTGAGCATTCCATAGGAGTCCTGAAAGGAAGATGGAACAGCTTAAGGAAATTCACAAACAGCTTCAAAATCCCAAAGACATGAAGTTCCTCATCAACTGGATTATCACTTATGTGATCCTTGGCAATCTTTTGGCCAAAATAAAAGATGAATGGGACAAAATATTTGAAGATGATATTCCTGATCTAACTAAACTCATCCCTGTTTGATCTTGTCCCTCATCTTCTTCTATTAGAGAAAGGATTCTTCCTCTTACCCTTGCTAGCCTTGATTATTAATGTTTGATTTCAAGTTAGGTAAAAAATCCCTTCACAAACTGTTTTTTTTTGGTTCTTCACCCAAGATTCCTAGGCTGAGTTTTTTTTTTTCTCATTTGGTGGGGTGGACTTAGCCAAAACAGACTCAAAACTTTCAAAACCCCCACCTCACCCCACCAAACCACCGGTTTTTCCACTCCTTTGTCCCCCTCACCCATCACCTCCACCTCCCCCCCACCTCCCCTCCCCCTTGCTTGGCCCCCCTCGTAAGCTTCCCCCCCTCCTCCTCATCCTCCCCATCATCCAATGCTCATCCTTTGAGTCACCCACGTCCATCCCCCTTCAGGCCCCCACACCCCCTTGGTTTATTCCCTTACTAAGCTCCCCCCTCCCACCTCCTCATTCCCTCTTTCACTCCCTCTCACCCCTTCTTTATCCCTCTCACTCACTCCCCAACACCCCCCCTCTTCCCCCTCCCTTGGTCTCCCTCCCATCTCACTCAGCTTTTCATCCCCACCCCCCCTTGTTTTCTTGGCTGGCCCTTCCCCCCTTCCTTCATTTTCTCACTTGGAAAACCCCGCCGGCCCTCCCCCTTGCTTGCTCAGCCAACTAAAGCCAAGGCCAGCCCCCCTCACCCCACTTGCCTGGCCAACCAAAGCCGGCCCCTGTCAGGTCTCTGATAACAGGAACCCTGGAGTTCTTTAGCTACAGAGAATGATAGAAGATACTGGAATAATAATAATAAAAGTGTTCCAATGATAAACACCTAAAAGGCCCAAAAAATGAATATTTTAAAAGCTGGTGCAAGGTTTAATTGGTTTGGTTAAAGGTTTCTCAGTTTTTTATAAAAGAGGGGCCACATTATTATACTACTGGGGGTCTTTCCCTTCAAGGGTCCTCCTGAGGCAGTTTAACAACCTTGGAATGAAGAGGGGTGCCTTAGAAAGGATTTATTCCACTTATATGGCTGGGGAAAACAGCACAAGGGCCAAGACAGGAAGGGAAACGCTCACTTTGAGCACTTGACCACAAAAATCCTGCAATAATAGCAAGGGTTTCAGAGCAGATGGGGCAGATTTTCTTAAATAACTTCAATGGGTTGATTTGTTTTTTGAAAAATAAATAAAAACACTAAAGAATAAGTCATAAGTCAATTGATTATATCTTTTATAAGCACTTGACTAACAATGAAACAGTTTCTGATTGATAATAATAATTCCTGGGAAACTGATGGGGAATAATAGGTCCAAAGGGGTCTGTATAAATACCTTTTTGGGGTGAATATGAGCTTCTCAGGGCGCGTAGAGAGGTTTATGCTCTTTGGCTGAGGCTGGCCAGCCAGTCAGGGCAATATTAGCACTTACACTTGGTGCTTTCAATCAGCTGACGCCAGATCTGCTGGATATCTGTGCTATTATAGCCACAGCATCTGTTAATCTGTTATGGTTTAAATGTGTTCATTCTGCACTCAGACTTCATTTGTACTATTAATATTGTTTTAAAGTGGATGGATGTGAAATTTTAGTAATTGTGCATCATCTGCTGAGAACTTAGGTAATTTGTAATAACTTTTATGATGACTTCTAGTATTTTCTTGTGGTCTTTGAAGATCAGGATAAGTGATTTACATGGTAATCCTCAATATTTGGTTTATTATTAAAAAAATAATTAAACTTAGTTTCTTATTAATTTTATTTAAGTTTTATAGTTTTTAGAATATTACTAATGTATATGTCAGGTTGTTACATATACCATATAACCCTAACTAGGTTTTAGCTATCTTGAGAAGTACCTTGTTGCCAGGTTTTTCACAACTGATTCAGGCACAGGATCCGTCAATTCAGATTCCCAGAGGGTAGGATCTGCTGCATGGGTTGAAGAATTAGCTGCGCGCATGACCTCTGTACAGGGGAATTTGCAGCTACATTTACATAGAATTTTGTAAGGATGCAGGGCTGCCCGGGGGAATTGTGACATAACACATTTCCTTGTGTAACTCCTCAAATATACACAACACTCCAATTCTTAGTCAAATTTAGTTTTAAAACCTATACGTGACAATACATGTACAATATTGAAATGTCAAAAGCTTCCATATTGGTGTCGTGGCTTTTGGTCCCTTTTTTCATTAAATTATTTAAAAATAGGAGGAGTTGGATTTCCAGGGTGGGGTCAGTGAGTGACCCTACCTAATTTTGGGTGAGGAATCATTTTCTACAATAGTATTCATGGATTTCTCACTCCTTTTTCAGTCAATTCAACATTTCACATTTAATTTTTTCTATCAAATTTCTTCAGTTACCTTGAAAGGTTGATCTGTACATAGTAGAAAGGGGACATTCCCCCACTCCAAGATATTTCTATATCTGAAAAAAAAATTCATGTGTCTAATGCCTTCTTCTAGCTTTGTAATCTCTCAAGTGTATGGGTCCATCTGGGATATTGTGTTCAGGCAACCACTCATCTTTATCAGCTGACTCTCCCTTTTATCTGACTAGGTAGAGTCTAACACCTTTTCATTGATCCTGTATTTCTTATCCTTAAGGATCTTCTTAAATTTTCCCCTGCCTTTTCCAGATTGTTCTGCAACAGGTATTTTGGGTGAAGGGGTATCTTCTCCCTCCCTTGGGTGATAGTGTTTGATGAGACTTACTGGAAAGAATGGGTGTTTCCTAGAGAGTTCATCACTCAAGATTACTTCCACAGAATTTTTACCTCAAAGCTTCTTTATAGTGAAAGGTCCTACAAATGCTGATCTGAGCTTCCTGTTACCAGCAAGTTTAGTAAAGTTAGTGGTAGAAACTAAGACTTGATCTTGAATCTTGAAATCAGGTTCTTTATGGGTTTTATCCCACCTCTGTTGGTTATATTCAATAGAATCCCAAACAAACTTAAGAGCATTTTTTTTGGCTACATCTATCATGTTCTTGAAATCAAGTGTCCTAGGATGGATATTTCTTAGGTGCTGGTTAATTTTATTATTGGGTTATTTAGGGCTCCATCCTCTTTCCAGTATGTAGGGTGCTTCTTTAGTAGTGGAGTGCTTGCTACTGTTGTAAGCCATCTCCAATGCGGGTACAAGACTAACCCAGTCATGGATTTAACCATCAGAATTCTTTTATTCCAGAACAAAGCAACAGAACCTTCTGAGCATATCTTCTAGAGTCTGGATCATTCTTTCAGCTAAACCATTTTTCTGAGGGTGATAAGCTGTAGAGAAAGCTAAGGTAGTTCCTAGCATGTCAAGAAGATTTCCCCAGAACTAAGAGGTAAACTTGGGGTCTTTATCACTGATAATAATCTTGGGTACTCCCACATCAGCAATGAGTCTCTTCCATAAAAACAAAGCAACTTCCATAGCAGTGTCTTCCTTTTGATTAGGTAGAAACTTTGCTTTCTTTGAGAAACTATTTACTATAACCAGGACTGAGTTGTAGGAATAAGCAACTCCTGGGTGTAATCCGGTTACAAAATCCATATTGATAATTTCCCATCTTTTCTTGGGTTCAGCAATCTTCTGTAGTAGAGAAAATCTTTTCCCAGTGGTCCTATTGGACTTCTGACAAGTTTCACAACTGGTAACATATTGGATATTGTAATCTCTCCAATTGATCCACCAATCAGTTTTTTTGACCTTTTATAAGGTCCTATCAGTAGATAAGTGGCTGGAAGAGCAGTTATCATGGACTCAGCCAGGATATGTTTGATATGGTCTATCTTAGCTAACACTATTAAACTCAAATGCTGGTGCCTGTAGTATACTAGACCATCCCATAAGGTGAACCTTTGAGCTTTTTAATGTTTTGGAAGAGGGTCAGGTAGATTATTAATCAGTTCAGATGGTGGAGAATTACTTTCCATAATGGTGATTAAAGTCTTCATATCAGAGCTGTAAGCCTCCTTAATAGATTTGAACAAAGATTCATCCAGCTCACAGATGTGGATTCCTAGAATAGGAGCCTCAATATCAACTATGTTAATATTCAGTATAGGAAAAATATTATTATCCTCTGGTTCATAAGCAGGGTTACTTGGATCATTGGGAAAAGCATTCCTACTCAATCTATCAGCATTCTGATGTTTAGTAACAGCTTGGTGAACTATGGTCATCTGACCTCTGTACTTTTGTATGGCTATCTGCCACCTTAACATCTGTCTACTAGGGGTCTTCATGTTCATTGATGTCCTGAAAGCATTGTAATCAGTAATCATAGTGAAATTGGTGCCTTCCAAGTAGTAATGAAGTTTTTCCACAGCCCATACTAAGGCAAGACATTCCATTTGACTTTCACCATACCTTTTCTCAGTGTGTTTAACTTGTCTGGATATGAAGAGTATAGGTTTTTCCACTTTTTTGTCATCCTCTATGAATTCTTGGTTTAAAGAAGCTCCTAGGCCGTCCATACTGGCATTAATATAGAGCTTGAAAGGTTTGGAGTAGTCTGCCTTAATTAGTACTGTAGCTGAGGTCATAGCCATCTTGAGTTCCTCATGGTTCTTGACTCTATCATGAGTCATTTCAAACAAGGTGGTGTTGTTGCAGATTTCATACAGACACTTGGTTAGAAGAGCAAAATTTGGTAAGTACTTCCTATAGTAGCTACAGAATGTAATAAAATATAGAATTTCAGTTTTATTCTGAGGCATTGGGCTGTTTATCATGGCTGATATCTTTCTTTGGTCAGCAGTTAAAGTTAGTCCAGAGCCAACATGTCCTAAGGATTTGAGTTCTCCATAGCCAAAGTTGCACTTTTTTTCCATTGATACCTTTAATCCTACGGCAGAGATAGTTTTGAGGACTAGCCTTAGTTACTCCATGTGAATATCCCAATAATCAGAGTAAATGATAACATCATCAATGTACACCATCATCCATCCTTTTCTGATGAATAATCCTAGAACTGTGTCCATCATCCTTTGAAAATGAGAAGGAGAATTTTTGATACCAAAAGGCATCCTAAGATACTCATAAATTGCAAAATGACAGATAATTCTCATGAATTTCTGGCTATCAGGGCTGATAGGTATTTGGTGAAAACCTTTCATGGTGTCCATAGTAGTGATATATTTAGCCTTTGAGAGGTTATGAAGAGCAAGTTCAATCCTTGGAATAGGATAGTCATCAGCTTGGGTATATTTATTCAGCATTCTAAAGTCTCCAACCATTCTTGACTTATCATTATGCTAGGCTATGATTACTGGGATAGTCTTATCCACTTGTTCTTTGTGTCCTACTTTCCTTAAGACTTGTAGGTCAACTAACTCCTGGATATGAGTTTCCAGAGAAGCTCTAGATTTTGTACTAGAAGGGTAAGCAGGTCTCCTGAGGCCAGGTGGTTAAGGAGGTTCAATTGTTAAAGTTAGAATCATGTAATGTCCTTTGATATTACCAATGGGGTGATCTTTGGTACAGAAATCATTCTGATTTTCAAAGAAATCTTGCAGGATGTCATTTTTTTGGTCTTCCTTGAGTAGGGAATTCAAAGCTGCTTGAGAGAAGTATTCTTGTTTAAAACTTCCCAAGTGTCTCTCATAGGTTGAATCAGAATTCTGAGCATTAACATTGCATATATGGAAATTCTTGTTCCAGTCCCCCCATATAGTAAAATATATACCCTTACTATGGAGTAAATCTATATCATACAACAAAGATAATCATTTCCAAAAATAAAGTAGTCACATATTCCATTTTGAAGCACTACAAATTCAATTTTCACTAGAGTGAGGGAGTATGATTTCAGAAGAACATACTTCAATGGCATTGAGAGAATATTTACAACTGCTAAACTTAGAATGAGGTATTCGTAATAGGTTCAGCTTCCAAATTGGGTTTTGTTTGTCCAAATAAGTTTAACCAACACAAGAGAAGAAGTCTCCACTGTCAAAGAGTAACTTAACAGGGGAACCTTGGATCAAACTAGTAGCTTAGAATGTTTTGCCAGAAGGGTAACTATTACCGGGAGAAGGTTTCGGAGTCAAGGTCTTAGCCTCAGAGAAATGGAGAATCTTCATGTTAGAATTCCATTTTTGAGGTAAGTTGGAATCCTCATTAACAGAGTTTATGTCCTAGGAGGACTCTATACTTCCTTCCATAACATTGATGGGTTAAGTTATCATTAAATCAGACTCAGAGACTGATCCATCAGTATCATCAAGTTGGGGGTCAGGATTTTCATACTCTTCTCCTTCAATAGCATTAATTCTTCTCCTGGGCTGAGGAAAGTCAGGTCTGACATTTCCTGTTTGGTTTAAGTTCCAACATAACTTTTCCTTGGAATCTGAAGTCTTCTTGACTTCCAAGGTGATTAGCTTAGCAGCAGGGGAATCTTTAGTTTTGGAAGTTTATTCTTCTCTACTCATAGCTTTTTGTTCCCTGGGGAGTCTGTTAATTCTTTTGCCAAGACCTATCATGTCAATGGCTTCTTCCAATATACCTATCAAGGTAGAGAGATCAGAGTTCATGTGCATTCTGCGCCTTACACTATGGTTGATTTGTCCATTACACAAGTTGAGAATTCTCTCATTGAGCTCTTCCTTTTCAGCATCAGGGTAGAAACAGTCTAACCTCCTTCTCTGGTCCAAACACAACTTATGAGGTTTTTCCTTGGATGGATCAAACTGAGAGGTTCCAAAATTTTTCATCATCTTTCTTTTCCAGATCCTGGTACCATATTATTATCTGATCAATTCCTTCCATGAATTCCAGGGTAAAGATCCCACTTCTTCCCTCTTATTGATGAACCAATCAAGAGAAAATCCTTCAAACAGTCTGGGTAATCTCACCACAGCTATTGCATAAGTGAGTTCATAAGAAGCAAGAGTGTAATCAATGAAATGAATAAAACTGAAGTGGTTATATTCTCCTTCTCTGGAGAACTTAGGCCATTCAGTGATGGGAGCAGGTAACTTTAAATCATTCTCTATTTCTGATTTAGGGCTTGATATAAAAGGTTTATTCCTAGTTATTCTTGTTCTAGGGGGAATCCTAGGAGTGCTAGTGAACCTGGCAGGTCTGGCTTCTTACAAGTCGGTGATTGCAGAGTTACTGACATTGATCTTAAGATCTCTTAGATCATTCTTGATCATACCTAACTGCAAGTCAAGCTTTTTCTTGAATGAATCAATTTTTTTAATCAAATTACTTCAAGAAGTGGGGCTAGTTTCCTTAACTTCTTCCTTAAGTTGATCCATAGTTACAATTATGTCTTCCTGAAGGATTGATTGATTATCATCAATATTCTTCATCAGATACACCTTACTAGATTTGATACTCTCCTTGATTTGTTGTATTTCCAACTCATCAATACTCATAGTCTGGGATTGGGTTTCAATAAATCTGAACAAACTCAGACTCAAATTGTCCAATTGTTCATAAAATTTGTCAAATAATTTGCTAATAATAGTAAAATTGTGAAACAAATTTACAGAAAAAATGTTAAGGGCTTCAAAATCCAATTTTGGTACACCTTTTTCCATTTTGGGCTAGAGAGATTATGTTGTCCTAATCCTTTGGGTTCCTTAACTTCTGATGGACTAAGGACCTCTTCTTTCTGGGGTCCTTTCCCTTTAAGGAAACTAGCTGATCCCAAGGATTCCAACTCTGCACGTAGCCTTCCACTTCTTTCTTTGCAATCATATTTTGAAGAGAAATCTGAGATTTATTTTCCAGAGAGATAACTTTTCTCATACCTGGCTGATCCCCCTGGGTCTGAGCCAAATTTAATTGTTCCCAGTATTACATGTGCTCTTTTGCTAAAACTTTTACTCTTTTCTCCTTGGTTGAGTCCAGCTGGGGTGCCATAGGAGGACCTGTACCCTCCTGGGATAATACATTGGTCAATGGCTGACTCTCCAATGGTGTGTTGGTTGAGTTGGCAGCCACGTTAGTCACTGTCCTCATCCTGCATGACTCCATGGTCATGGGTTCAAGCCCCCTCATTGCGCTAGCGACTGGAGTTGTTGCACGCATGGGTTCCTCTGGGCAAAAATCAACATGATGGCGCTCTGCTGGTTGCTTGGGTGTTGCGCCTGTTGTAATTCATAGCGCAAACAGGTATAAGTCTTTGTTGAAATTTTTGAAGAAGATTAAAAAAATATGAAAAAATAATAATTTTCAAGTTTTTATATTTTTAATAATTTTATATATACATTTTGACTTACCTATAGTCAAATTTAACGGTACCAACACTTGATTGGGTTCACTACCGTCCTTGGGGGTTATTCCGATGGGATCTGAATGGGTTCCAATCAGATCTTGGGATAAATCCAATGGAAAGTCCAAGGGTACACTGTCTGGGAATTCCTCCAGCAGATCATGGTCAATAAGGTCACCAAACACTAAATTCACTAAGAATTTTATGACAATAAAAAAAATATAAGTTTTTTTTTGAAATTTTTATTTGGTAAGATGATATTTCAAAAGAAAATGATTTTTAATCTTACTTTTTTTATTTTTTTATTTTTCTTTATCTTCTGGGTTGTTTATATCATAAATCTAAAGCTTCCTTTGATAAATTTTCCATTCCTTACGTTGCCTCAATAAAGAATTAAAATTGATAATTATTTCTAACTCAAGCTCCTTTTATTTTAAAGCTGGTTGCTTATAATAAAGAAGCTTTTCCTGTTGTTGCACAGGAGTTATAATGATAGGCCAAAAGTTACAGATTTTTCCTTCTTTTTTCTGATTGAAAATGTTCAAATAATAATTGATCAATTCTACATTTGTCTTATGATCCACTAGAGAAATAAAGAATCAAAAATATATTAACTTATTTTTTTTTAAAAAACAAATAGACTGGTCCAAGGAATAAATAATTAAAAATTAATTATTTAAGGATAATTCCCAGCCAGACCCCCAGTTTTCAGCTCTCTGATACCAGGACCTTGTAGTCCTTTAGTTACAGAGAGTGATAGAAGATACTGGAATAATAATGATAATAGAATTACCATGATAAACATGTAAAAAGCTCAAAGCATGAATATGTTAAGAGCTGTTGCAAGGTTTAATTGTTTTGGTTAAAGGGTTTTCAATTTTTTTTAAAAGAGGGGCCACATTATTATACCACTGGATGTCTTTAAAGACAAACAACCTCCCTTCAAGGGGCCTCCTTAGGCAGCTTAAGAACCTTGGAATGAAGATGGGTGCCTTAGAAAGAGCTTATTCCACTTATATGACCGGGCAAAGCAGAAAAATGGCCAAGAAAGGAAGTGAAACACTCACTCTGAGCACTTTACAATGAAAACCCTGTAATAATAGGAAGGGTTTCAGAGCAGATGGGGCGGATTTGCTTGACTAACTTCAAAGGGTTGATTGGTTTTGAGAAATAAATGATAATAATTCAGACTATGTCATGAAACACTTGCTTATCTTTATATAAGCATTTGACAAACAATTGCACGGTGTATGATTGATAATGATAATTCCTGGTAAACTGATGGGGAATAATAGGTCCAAAGGGGTCTGTATAAATACCTTTTTGGGGTGACTAAACATAATGAAAGGTGGGAAGAATAGGGCCTGTCACCCAAAGAGGATTCAAAAGAGAGATTCTGAAATATATTTGGAGGTTGATGAGAAAGGTATTAATGAAAAGGTGGTCTGGTCTGGTCAGAAACCGCTTCCTTTAGATCTGTCCCCTTCAATTTTTGCCAAAAAGAAAAAGAATAGTCAAAAACTCACCCAGGAAGAGTTTGAGCAATCAAAACAAATTCAATCAAAAAGCTTAATTTTTTCCGCGGTGTAAAAGTAACTGTCCTCAATCAATCTGATCACCAAACCCTGGTGGCAATCATTTAATTTTTGACCTTGGAGAAACTCTCAGGAAAAGGTAAGAAGGACATCAACTTTGTCACCACTTTCCTTCATTGTTTAAAAAAATTTGTTAAACCAGTTGGTCCTTCAAGATCTTGGGGTGGAAAAATGTGAGCAGTTGGATGGCAAAACTGAATGCACCCTTCAGAGTTATTTGGAATTTATGTGATGAAATCATCTATTAGATCTTCTCCTCAAGAGTATGCTTTCCTCAACCTTAAGGCCAACAAAGTATCCCAGATTCTAGGACAAATTTTATCATGATACCATTAAGGACAACAAAATCCCCTTTTACTCCTTGTTGGAATTTTGTTCCAAGCCTACACCTCTTGATTTCTCCCCACACATCACTTTCACCTTGGATTCTTTTTACAACTCTCCTCATATTGACAAAGGTGGCATCTCTGACTGCTCCTATTTACTTGTGGTTCCAACCAAGAAATCAGATGGTCAACCTATTGAAAATATGGAAAAATATGAAGTATTGGATGGCCAATTGGTTTTTCCTGACCTTGGCTTTGGAATTTGTTTCAAGCAAAAAGTTATAGTCAAAATGGTTTGGGCGGCTAATAAGTACAAGCACTGTAACTTTCCTGCTGTGGACACAGCAACCCATACCACAATGGCCATGTCACTTCAAATCAATAAAAAACTAGAAACACTTTTAGCAACTAGAAAAATGGCCAAATTTCATCTAGAAAAATAAAATTTAAATAAAAACAAAAAAGATCTGTATGTTGGTGGGCTTAGGAATTCTCTCAAACTTTGTAATAAAAAAAAATTGTTTTTCTTTCACCCATGAAAATATATTTACAATCCCAGCATTCAAGTTATCTGCTTTATTTCATCTACTGTTCTACTGCTACCAATGCAAGCCAAGGCTACTGATACCTTATCCTTTTTTTTGGTTGCAAGTTTTTCCCTCTCCTTTTCCAGTTGTGCTTTCTTTCAATCCTTCTCCATTTCCTCTTTTTGAGATTCTAGCTCAGCCAGTTTCAACTTCCACTCAGAATCTGATTTTTGTTTATGAGCCAAACTCTTGGCTTTCTGCTTTTGAACTTCCATGGCCAGTTGATGATCCCACTTTTGATTTTCAAACTGAATTTTTTTGGATTCAATTTTTGATTTGACTGTTTTTGTCAGGGGAAAGCAATGAGCATGATTTTGAAAGAAAGGATATTCAACCAATGGACTTACATGAATCTCACTTCTCCATGATTGCTTCCAAGCCCAAAAAACAGGAAGTGTTTCTCCTTTTTTGATGACTTCTGGGTTCAATATTGATGGAATTGGAGGCCTTTTTCTTACCCTTGGCAGAGGAGGTTTGAGTCTGAAAGTTTTCACTAGTGTTGGAAGTCAATGTGGGAGGCCCCCATTGGCTTGAGGCTTTGGCCATTCAGGAATGGATGAGCCTGTTTTTTTACAATCTAAATCAGTCAGGATTAACCAGAAAGAAGAGAAAAGAGCTTGGTTCCTTACTTGAACCAATGTTGAGGGTAATGGAGACTGTGGAGTATCTTTTTCCGCATCAGAAATGTTGATTAGATCTGCTAACCGAGGAAGAGAGCAATTCAAGTAAGGGGGGAGGGGTCCAAGGTATGGTTTGACACATCAATGAACACAGAAGTAGACTTGATTGGAGCTGATGGTGTTTGAATATCCTCCTTGACATTGGATGGGGGCCAATCCAATGCAAAGTTTTCTTCAGGATCACCATTGCTAGGCTGAGCATCCCCAGCCAAGTCGTCAGTGTTGAATGAATTGGTTTTTTGGGCTAAAAAGGGGCTAAAGGAGTTATGTTGGCCTTCATTCCAGAGATTTCAACCATTTTAATATAAAAGGGACAAATGGAGTCCAACTTGTCAACCACCAAGTTGATTCCCTTGGCTTTTTCAGAGTTGGTGATACCAAAGGTGGTGGAGATGGACTTGGAGTGGGCCTTTTTTTTCTTGGCTTGATAATTCTTGAATTTCACCCTCATCTGTTTGGATGACAGATCAAGCCAACCTTTTGTTTTTTTCTTCAGTTCATTGGCCATCAGGATATAACCATTGACCTTTGAGGATGGAGGTTGGACAATACTTGCTTCATTGTCTGATCCAAAGCAGGCATCATAGTTGGAGGGAATTTTGAGCCAGTTGACTAGGATGATGTGATTGGCTCTCTTGAGCTGACTTTAGCCTTTGGAAGCTGATGGGGGAGGATTTTTTGTTTTGGAGTTCCTTGGAAAGGATTGCTTTGGCGTGTTGGAATTTTGTGTGGAATTTTGGGGGGAGGTTTTCTGAGGGGCCGTTTGGAAGGATTAAGGGCAATAAGGTGATGAGAGGGATAAAGGTACAAGCAAGATAAAGTGATGAGAGATATGAAGTGATGAGAGCTATAAAGTGACAATAGCTATAAAACAATGATTGAGTTCTTTGGATGAGGTTGGAGGTACAAGTTCTTGTTGGAGGTAGAGTGATGAGAGCAATGAAGCGATGAGAGAGTTGAAGAAATGAGAGCAATGAAGCAAACAGAGAAATAAAGTGGTAAGTGATCAAGTTATGAGGGTGATAAATTGATGAGAGTGGTGATGAGAGTGAGAAAGTGATGAGATTGGTGAATCTTTTGATAATGAGGCTTGAGGTAAAACAATTTGCAATGAGGTTGGAGGTAGAAGGAGGTGGGAAGCCAGGGGTGGATGACGTGGACAGGTGGAGGAAGCCTTTAAATACTTAATTTGAAAAAACCCACATATTTCTGTTAAGTATATTGCGGTATAAGTACTACTATGGAGAGCAGACAATGAATAGAGGTTTGCAGAATGAAGATACTCTATATTTGGAGTATCTGGAGCTTTTCAAGTAGTGAACTGCATCCTTAAATCAGATTGGAGGTCACTCAGGAACAACCTCAGATCATACTCAATAATTTTCAAACTTCTCTTCAATTACTCATAACAGTGACTCAAACACTGTCATCATATTTCAACTATACTGTTTCTTTCTTATATTTGTTTATCTTTATTTCTTTTCTTCTATTTTTTTTCTTCAAGCATCAACTCAACCCTCCCACCCTTCACCGCTCAAGTCTCTATTGTGTGTTCCCGGTGAGATCTTAGTTTCTCTTCTTATCAACTATATATCAACCGCCATGTCTGACTTACTGGTATAGCCTAACTCTCATCTCAGCCTCATAGTCTCAAACTCACTATTATAGCATTTCATAAAAAGCCTTCCAACTTTATACTCCTCACAGCCTGATGTTGGGGGTCTTTCATATAATTATGTCTCTGTGTTCTTGTTGTTAATTACATTTTTTTTCTAAGCCTGATTTCCCAGTTTTAAGCAATATCAAACCTATTGATTCTAATACGGTTAAATTCCAAAGTAAAGCTCCCAGGAACTATCAAAAATGAAGATTAACTGTTGATGAAACTGGGAAATGGCTTCTTCCAAAGGATTCCAACAAGCCATGCTGAAAACAGCCCTGGACACTATTCCAAGGCTCAGCGAGGAAAATTATGGAGTCTGGAAGGATAAAATGGACTCTATACTGGATGTTCAAGGATGTTCCAAAGAAATAAAAAATGATACCTTGATTCTAGAGAATGACGTTAATGACGAGATCAAACTTTTCATCATATCAAGATTGGAAGCTTCTACCCACAACAAGATTGTTGCGGCTTCCAATAAAAACTTGAAAAAACTATTGTGGAAGACTATAATTGAAAAATACGCTTCATCTCAAGTGGCTAATAGGGATCAATTTTTTAATGATTTCCTGTACTTAAGATTCAAATACAATGAGATCGAAGAGTTCATAATGAGGGCCAAGGTGTGTCTGAAGAAGAAGTGGGAATTGTTCTACCAAACAACATCTTGGCATAACTCATTCTGTTCAAGTTTCTGGAAAACATGAAAGACTTTAAACAACAAATCATGCCTACCAACAAAGAACTTTCTGTTGAATACGTCATGAATAATTTGACTCAACTAAATGATTAATTCAAGGCACAAGGCACACAAGATCAGCAGGACAGTCAAACTGAAGTTGCTCTTACTAATACAAAACCTCTACCTATGCAGAACAGTGAAGGCAAAAGGTGTACTGAAGGGTGGAATAATCCCAAGCAAGATTGACTACATTTGGCAGATAAATGTTGTCATCTTCATCCAGAATTGGCGCCGGAGTGGTGGAAGGACAACCAGATAAAATGGAATAATAAGAAAAATGTCTTGAATGCTTTGGCTCACTATCTTACGTTACTCACCGCGTGGATTGATCATGGAGACCCAAAATCAAAATTTGTATTAGACAGTGGCGCCTCACTGCATATGATCAACAACAGCCAATACTCCAAACAGATGGCTCCATACAAAGGAGATCAAATTGAAACCGGAAACAAAGGTGCCGAGTTACCAATCATGGGAAAGGGAACCGCGTTCTTTGTTTGGGGTAATTTTACCTTAGAACTAACCAACATTTTCTACGTACCGACCTTAACCATCAACCTGCTAAGCCCAGGACCTTGAAATCAATCAGGTTGCACTCTAGGAGGGGAGAAAAATTGGTTTGAGATACTTAAGGACAGCAACTTCCAGTTTGGAGTGACCATGATTGGCAATCTGTACACTCTGAAAACTCCTAAATTCATTTGGCACTTATCAGCAAACGTGGCTATTTCTCACAAGGATGACCTTATGGAAATCCATTGTAATCATGGTCAAGCCTCAATCATGCGACTCAAGAAGAGAATTATACATATTCCATCCGAGTTCAAGAAGAAGTTTGAATGCATACATTTTGTTAAGAGCAAGATAGCCAGGATTTCCCTTAAAGAAAACTCAAAAATGGAAAATAAAGTCTTTGAGAAAATTCACCTTGATTTAATGGGATCCCTTAAAACCCAATCAAAAGGAGGACATCAATACATCCTTAATCTAGTCAATAGTTCCTCTGGATACATTGGAGCGTTTCCAATTGGTTTGAAGGACAAAACTCCCAAGATTGTAATTGACTTCATAGAAAAAGAACACAGACGGAGAGGATATTATCCTAGTAAAGTCTGCTCCAACAGTGGCTCATAATTTTTTAATAAAAAACTCAAAACTTTTTACAATTCAAATCACATTTGACAGATTTTATTGGCACCTTACCATCCTCAACACAATGGCAAGGCGGAACAAGCAAACAGAAAAATCACCAAATCAACTTGAACTATCTTAAAAGATGCGCAACTTCCGGCGGATCTGTGGCATGAGGTGATCAAAGCAAGTGCACTCATGTTGAATCAGATTTGCAGGGATGGGTGGGAGGAATCTCCATGGGTCAAGGTCCATGGGCATGCTCTACCATCAAACTATCTGAAACCAATAGGAAGTCCTTGCGTATATCTTCTTTCTCAGAGAGTAAAAGGTCAGAAATTCAAGTAAAAAGGAGAAGAAGGTTTACTTGTAGGCTTCAACCCATTACTTCATTCTTATTGAATTCTGACTAAAACTCATTCTATCGTGCTCACAAAGCATGTGACATTCCTGAAAATAGCCAACCCCCAAATGTCAAACCTGATCATATTGCAAGACAACTCATGGGAAGATATCCGCGAAACAGAAGAAAAATGGGATCCAGAGAATCAACACACAGACACTTCCCAACTCAGAAACACTTCAATCTATACCAACTACCGCAATCCCGTGGTGGAGCTATCTTCAGCTGAATCCAAAGAACGTTCTACCATTGACTCAATCTCCCCGGACAAAGAAAACAAAAGCCCAAATTTTTTAGAATTATCTGCAGTATTGCAAGCAGAAATTCTCAATTGGCACCCAAAAAATACACAAATCACTCAAACTAATCAAACCAGGAGAGCACTTTGTGACCGCTTGGCTATAAGACCCCCCCAGAGATATGGGTTCTTTCATGATTATGAGCCAAAAAGTTACAATGATGCAGTCACATGTGAAGAAAGAGTGAAATGGGCTGGTGCCATCGATGTAAAGTTAGGATTGATAGAATCTCTGGAAGTCTGGGAGGATTACAATGGTCCTGAACCACTGAATCCACTATGGACAGTTTGGATATACAAACTCAAAGAGAATTTTCATGGAGATCCACTCAAGTACAAGGCTTTTATTTGTGTTCAGGGATTCCATCAAATAGAAGGATTGGATTACTTTCAAACATTTGCTCCCAAAGGTAAACCATCTACCCTACATATGATACTTTTATACGCTTTGAAATCATCCCAGAATATTCAATAATTTGACGTAAAAAGCAACCTTTTACATTCCAAGATAAACAAGGAGGTAATCATTAGAAAACCAAAAGGTTCAAATTGCAAGTGCAAATTTCTCAAGCTAAGGAAGTCACTGTATGGGTTGAAGCAAGCTCCAAAGAAATGGTATGAAAAGTTGACAACTTGGTTCAATAAATTTGGGTTTCATGAATCTGCCTGTGATCAGTGTCTCTAATTGTCAGAAGACGGCTGATCGCGTCTTTTCTTTCATGTGGATGACTTGATTCTGGTGGGTGATGGGCCTGACTTTGAGAAAAAATTTCTGGAAAAACTCAACGGATCAATGAGTAGGCAGTCCAATACTCTTCTGGGAATGAAGATACAGGAAGAAAGAAACAAAATTCTTTCAAGCCAACCAAATAATATCCAGCATGGCCTAGAGGGGCTTGGTTTTTGTGACTTCAACGAATCAACAACGCTTCTCACCAGGAACTTAATACTCAAACCTGCCTTGGACAATGAACATGAGGCTTTCAAATCACTGAATACTAACTATAGTCTGCAATAGGGATGCTCAATCACATCACCTGTTACACAAGACTGGACCTAAGTTTTGCAGTATCAAGTTTGGCTAGATTTTCAGTCAAATCAGGAATCACGCACTGGAACAAGCTAAAGAAAACATGGAAATATCTAAAACACACAAGGAATTGATGTCTTCAACTTACACATAAGTTGGAGAAGGATTCACTCCAAGTGTTCTTGGATGCTTTGTGGGTGGATGATCTGGACACTTGCAAATCTCAAACAGGCTATCTTTTTGTGGTATTTGGCAGCCTCGTATCTTGGAATAGTTGCAAACAACAAAATATAACCTGGTCTTCTACTGATGCAGAACTTAATGCATTGGTCAAGTCTTATCATGAAGCTACCTGGATCAAGTTTCTATTAAATGAAATTTTTGTTCTTTCAGTAACAAATATTCCTTTACATATAGATAATAGCTTATTAGAAGACAAGATTCAAAAATTTGGATCTAATTCAAAAACAAGACACCTTGACTTAAAAACAAAGGGAATGAGAGATAAGCTTGAGGACAACAACATAGACTTAAAATTGATAAAATCCAACAAGATGATTGTGGACTCATTAACAAAGGCTGCCTCCATACAAAGTCTTTTACTTTTGTTTCCCTTCTTTGTGTCAAGCCCGGAAACCTCCCAAATCTCATCGGGCATCAAGGGGTTTTAAGTATATTGCGGTAGAAGTACTACTATGGCGAGCAGACAATGAATAGAGGTTTGCAGAATGAAGATACTCCATATTTGGAATATCTGGAGATTGTCAAGTAGTGAACCACATCCTCGAATCAGATTGGAGGTCACTCAGGAACAGCCTCAGATCATACTCAATAATTTTCAAACTTCTCTTCAAGTACTCATAACGGTGACTCAAACAGCGTCATTATATTTCAACTATACTGTTTATTTCTTATATTTCTTTATCTTTATTTCTTTTCTTATATTCTTTTTCTTCAAGCATCAACTCAACCCTCCCACCTTTCGCCGCGAAAGTCTCTATTTTTTGTGCCCGGTGAGATCTCAGTTTCTCTTCTTATCAACTATATATTAACTGCCATGTCTGAATTACTGCTATAGCCTAACTCTCATCTCAGCCTCATAGTAACAAACTCACTCTTAAAGCCTTTCATAAAAATCCTTCTGACTTTATACTCCTCACACCTTATGTTGGTGGTATTTCATATCATTATGTCTCTGTGTTCTTTTTGTTAATTACATTCTTTTTCTCAGCCTAATTTCCCATTTTTAAGCAATATCAAACCTATTGATTCTAATAATTTCATGTTAACTTTGAAAAGTCTGATGTGAAATAAGTGGTTTTTTTTATTTTTAAAGGCGGATTTGAAATGGCAGATTTTGGTTGAAATATGCCATAAAAAAATGGCGGGTTTGGTTAAATTTGATATGCCCTATTATATTCCCCCAAGTGCAGGGCCATTTCAAGTGTCCTGAAAAACAGCAGGTCCATGAGCTGGTTGAATGGGTGCTTCCATGAGCTTTGCCATTCAAATGTGAAACCTGTTAGCCTGAGCTCCCAGATTTGGGTTTGGAGCCAACTTTTGTATGCTTTTGTTTTTTATTCATTGTTGCAGGGGCTGTTGGTGTAGGCTGAATGAAACTGAGACTCTTTGAATTTTGAACTTCAACGTCCCTCTCATTTTGTAATGGTGGTTCAGGGAGTTTTCGGAGGTCAGTTCCTTCCACATCTATACGGAGCCTGGAATGTTGATGGACAATTTTCTTCATGATTTCACTTCCATCGGGAAGCTATCCTCTAAGTTCCTTCATCCTTTCTTTTTCAGTTTGACGTTTGGCTGATTGGGCTTCTTTCCTCCAAATTCCTCAATGTTGTTTCGCTCTAGAGTCTGCAGCATAATCCTCAGCTTTGACTGGGTCCACTAAAGCTTGTGAAATCACAGTCAATTTTGTTTTCCAACAACCAGGCATACACTACAAAAAAAGTTGCCTTGATTATTGGATAAATGTTCATCTTGAATTTGAATGTTTTTCATTGATTTTGCTACAAGCCAAAATTATAATCAGCAAGTGAAATGATGCTCAAGATTCTTTTAAAAAAAATGGCTCACATGGATTTTTTTCAGCAGGCATTGCTTCTCCTGGTGCTTGTGTTGCAAAGTTGGAATTATGTGTCTGATTTGCACGAGGAAGATCTTGAAATGTCATAGCTCCAGGAGCACGTGGGGTGGGGAAAGGTGTGGTTCTCCATTCAGGGGCTCTTCCAGTGAATATCAGCTGAGGAGTACCTGTTGGGCATTGTTCCCTTGCACTGGTAGTAAATGGAACTTCTTGGTGTTTCATTCCTGGAATTGGTGATTGAATTCTTCCTGGGACTTTCATATGGACTGCAGCTTCTTGATCCCTAGAAATTTTTTCCTCAAGTCAGGCCACATCTATTTACAAATTCACAATCAATTAAATAATTTTTTAATATTTTTTTCTGTGATTATTTTCTTACCTCTGGGACCTTGAGCTCATATTACTCTACTTTGGCTTGAACCCTGTTCTAATTTACCCACACTGAATATGGAGTTTAATTGTGCAACTTCCACAGACATATCTGTGTTTGATCCTAATACTTAGCTCTTGAACAAATGCTTGAACATTGAAGATCCACACCTGGGCTAATTTCCCTTTGCTTGTCTTTTTCCATCCTTGCAATAGGAGATGATAATTGTTCTTCTAAAACATGGGCTATTGATTAGATTCATTGTTTTCTAGCTTATTCCATTTGAAATTGCAGGGGAAAAAAAACCTTCTCCACTCTCTTCCAGATATTCAAAACGGCCTTTCTTGGGAATCCTGAGGAAATCATCTAATTCAAAATATCTTAAAGGCTTTAATTGATGATTCTTTTAAGTAACTCATTTTATGAATATTTACCATCATTTCCCTGGGAGAAAACTTTTTATGTTGAGTTGGAAATGCATCTTCTTCAAGTCTCTTGGATCTCAATTCAGATCCAAATTGTACAGGTGAATTTATTGTAGGGGGTTCTGAGATCCTCCAAGGGTGGCCAACATTATTTTTCTTAGTCCTTGAAGGCTTATTGCTGCTTCCCCCTAAAAAACTGAAACATGCTACCAATCAGGTTGTTTTCCTATTTTAAGATTTCAAATAAAAATTTTACCTTTTTTCCAAATTCCCATTTGAATTTCTCTATGAAAATGTTGAAGCCTCATAGAGATTCTCTTTGATATCTCCCCAACAGAATCTTTAGATGATTTTATCAGCAGCCATTAATTCATTGACTAAACAGGTAATTTCACTTCCATCTTCCAATTCTCTGGTTTCTGGGCTTTTTTCCCAGTGTGTAATTGCTCTGGCTATTCTTTTTCTCACATCCTAAAATAAATTTTCATCACCACTGGGCTTTCTTGAAACATTATCAATGCAAAGCTAGAATTTGCACCATATGATTCACATTGATCCCCACTCTCAAACCCTTCCATATTTCCCAGTTCTCCAGCCATATGCCTCAAATCTTCCTCTGATTTAGAAGCACCATCATGCACATTTGAACTGTTTTAAAAATAAATCACTATTACTGTTGTTAGGAATCATGTCAATTCATCACATACTTTCAACATTTCCTGTGGCGTCATCAATTGGTTCCAAACCTTCTCCATTGCAAAGTATTAGAATACTTGTCTCAAATACTTTTCCACTGTCAGATTTTTGGATTATCCCAGATATTGTGGGATTGTTGTGAATAACTGGATTGTTTTTAATTTTTCATAGATAAGCCATTTTACCCATACACATAATTTTCAAAATACCATGTTAATCAACCTGGGAATTCAATCTTCTACGCCAAAAATCCCAATTTTCCTGCACTGGTAGGAACTGATGCAGCCTGATTGATTCTTCCAACTAACTTCCCCTGTATGAATATCTCCAACCCAAACCAGAACTCTCCTGAACACCAGGGACATTTCCCAAACCTGTTGGGATTAGCAAATCACGCAAATTGCTGGAAATGGATTCACTAGGGCTGCTATCATGCAATTCAGCAACCGGGGGCCTGAAGTATCTCTCCAACATTGAGCTGGTTGATCTCTGAGCAGAATTATCCTTTCTTTCCCCCAGAAATTTGACTCTCAGGGCCTGAACCTATATTTAATATTAAAAAGAATTTCCCATCAAATTTCATAAGTGTGTTACATTTCTGAAATAACTTACAATCTGTGTCACCACCGGATGGAAAGCATGTGTTTTGAGCTCTGGAATAAAATTTTCAGCTCTAAAATTTCAACTCAATTTTTGAGATCAAACACACCAAAAATGTCAATATTCCCACCTAGAATCTGTGTCATGAGAACATCCACAGATTGTCTCCCTAAGCTTGATTCTGCAATTGAACCAGCAGCTTCATGTGTGTCATGTTTTTTCTTTTTGGCCCCTGATAGTTTTTCTGAAGATTGTGGTGTGTTTTATTCAATTCCTAATTTGAAAATTTTAATAAGTCAAATCAAAATTCCTGCCAAAGGTTAGAATTCACAAATACTTTCCACATACCCTATGAAATGATTGTTGGTATGTTCTTTGTCAATGCCTCAGATGTGGAAAATTCAGATGAAGCCACTATAAAGAAACATTTTGTAAGTGTGAAGGATTCTAAGAAAATTTTTCTGTTTCACTCACAAGTATTGCTAGTCTCTCTTCTTGATTCAAGCGGGTTTACTAGTCTCTCTTTTCAAGAGAATTTTAACCAATTATCTGTCATTTTTTTTTTCAAGAACATTTAGATACACCAACTTTCATCTTCCATATCCAAATTTTGTTCCAAGGCAATGCCCACAGAGTTCACTCCTGGGGCTCCCAACTTATTTGCATCTGCAACATGAAATTCCATTTTCTTTGTTGAGGAGACATAATTTCCAATAACCTCTTTGTTCTTTCTGCATTGGAATAGTAATTTTTCTCTCCTTGCTGCTGCTTCAGCTTGTCTTGGTGCATTTTTTATTTCCTTTTCAGAATTATTCACTTGTTCTAAAAAGTGGAATGTGATAAATTTACAAGGAAGTATTTCTGAAAACATTTTTGAATACCTACCTTGACTTCCAGCACTGGGGACAAGTGCGGACTAGATCAAGATTGAATTATTAATTAAGCCCACAAACATTTCTCACATAAATATGAGAAAATAGAACTTGTTGGATAAACATTTCCTGCCTTTGTTAGGCTCTTTTTTGAAGACAGCAACCCAGTTGACTCTTTTTTTCCTTTGAGGCTGAAATTGGGACAGAACCTGTACCCAAAAACTTTTCAATATTTTTCTGTGATTAATTCATGCCATTTTCAACCTCCGAAAAATATTGACTGCCCACGTGGCCTATAAGCTTTTTGAATACTATTTTCCAATGAAATCATTGGCAAAGACTCTGTATATTGATATGTAACTGTTTTATCTGTAAATTCAATCAAGCATTAATTTTTCATATCTGGACCGCATGTGCTGTAATTGACACACAGATCAAATTTCCAAAGCTTGAGTTAACTTTGAACAATTCAAATGGCATGAGTTTTACAAAAGTGATTTTTAATACCACAAGGCAACTCACAGTCAACTTTAATTTTGGACATGAGATGAGAATAGATCTGCAATAGTAAAAATTCCATTGTAAATGGTTTGAAAGTGAAGAGAGGAGGATACAGAGGATGCTGAACAACCAAGGATGAACCTATGTATATTTTTTGAGAGCCTTAAAGCTACATTTTTTTGATTGGAGATCAAGTATGAAGAAATGCCATCCTTGGTGATTGGAGCCAATCTGAAATGCATGATTTGTCAAAACTTAATACCCAAATCGTAAAATAAACATTTTTCAAGTCCTAATGCTGATTTTTCTCAATGGAAAAGGAAAACTGTGCAGCTGTGGCTATTTCGTCTGATTCCTGAGAAAGTTAACTTATTTATTTTGGCTTTTGTTTGCAAATTTGTGCCAATTAATACCATTATGAAACAATCAGTAAAAATCCAAGGGCAGTCATAAACATCAATGTGCAAAATTCAAAAATACGCATAACATTCTTGTTCTACATATCACTTATTACTTCAAAGCCAATGCATGTGATTTATATTGTGAAAAACCTTGCAGAAAAAACTGCACTGCATTGTTTGTAATTAATTGGGGAAAAGCATAACAAACTTTATGGAAGTTGAACCAACATTGGTCCATTGCATGTGGGTTTCTATAACTGTTCAGCTAGACTACTTAGTGCAAGGTGTAAATCACAACATTTTTGGCATGTTCTTGTCAATTCCTCAGATTATCTACCATTTTCTTGACAAATTTGAAAAATTTTTGTGGCATGCAAGGTTGGATAACTGTCAAAAATTTGATTTTGATTCCTTGTTTCAATAAATCATGTCCTGAAAACAGTTATCCAACTTTTAGGAAGCAGTGCCCACAGTTTTTCCTTCCATGAATCCCTGCTCAATAACAGTTGGGAATGCCCCAAAAAATTACAAAAAAAAAGTAATGGGATCATTTTGAGTTCAAAAATAGAAGAAGAAAAATCCAATCAATTGGGAAGAATGTACGTCAAGCCCTATTGAGCAGACAATGGTGGATTGATGGGATAAATCCTCAATAATTCCATGTCTCCAGCGTTCTCATCAAGACAGTGGTACATTCTCTAAAGATTAATTTATCTTTTTTAGCTTTCAAATTGAATTCCATAGTGTTGTGATGTACACCTTGCTCCAAGAATTTGTACCTTAACGCTTAGAGCAAGCAACACACAATCCATTGATGTGGGTGGGATTCCCACTGACTGCATTATCCTTCTCTCCATCATGACAGATGATATAAAATATGAAAACATGGAACCCCATTTATTTTATCATTTTAGACTTAAAATTATTCCCACACTTTCTGATAAAAGTTTCTGAGCAGAATGAAAATTGGCATGTTACCCACAATCCCCAATGAAAATTTGGAGAGAAAGTGCCAGTTTACATCAACCGAAGTGTCATGAAGGATAACCTATTTTTTAGAAATGGAAACAGATGTCAAACCAGTTGAAAGGCTGGAAAAACCATGGTGAAAATTGTGATACAGACTTGTTAATTCCAAAAAAATAAATGTGAAATGAACTGGAAAATATCAGTTGTTTTATAAATTCTGAAATGAATCAGAATTCAACTGGCCATTGAATAAAACATTGATCACAACAATTCGAGCTGGTATATCAAAATACACAATCTTTTATTGCAAATTTTTATTTGATGGGGAATTTAAAGTTAGTGCCAGTTGAATCAACATGAACATCCAAGTGAGTTTCGCTTTTTTCATTGGGGAATTGAAAGTGAAATTCATTTTCCACCATGTTTAATACAATGTGAATCCTATTTTCTTTCTGATGTAAAATGAGGTGAACTCAAGAATATTCATTGGTGGATAGAAGTTCCCTCTGAAGTGACTAAATGAGCCAGGAAATGTGACTGGATGGTGACATGAAGTCAATTGCTGGCCAGAGACCCCAATCTGGCCCTGGCGAGATGGATAACTAGAATTGACAGCAAGATTGATCTTGACAGCTCCAGTTCCATAAGAGATGTTTTTAAAAACTATTTCTTTACCAACAATCATTATGAGAAACTGAAACAATTTTCACACTCTTCAGTCAAAGTATATTCAATTTCTTTCCTGGTTAGACAAAGCAAGGGAGCACATATTTTGGATAAAGATGCAATAAAGATTCAAAAATAATTTGAAACACCTACAAAACCTCTAAACTCAGTAGGGTTGATTGAAGTGGGCCAAAAGATTATCTTTTTTACTCTGGATGGTGTTGGTATATCTGAATTCATCTCATCTTGATCTTATGTATCAACTCTTTATCCACATGTATTGATTTTTCACATGTCCGTATCATGTTCTTTATGGTCTCTATTTTTTAAAATGTCTGTGTTGTGTTCTTTATGCCTCTCACCAACCATCAGGTTGAGGTGGCTAAGATTCTAGCTGACAACCTGCGTGTGTATCATTCGCCGCGCGGACATTAAACCGCGCAAATCAGCCAGCTTATATACTGACACCAGCCCTCCAGCAAAGATGTTTCCAAGTGTGTGATTCTCTGTCCGCACTGTGGCATCCTAGGTGTCTGAGGCTGGTAAGTACTTTATCCTAGCTCTGCAAATCCCTTTTGTGATTCACACTCACCTGTCCCTCCACCGCCTTCAGAACTATCAATACTCCATAAATGATCCTTCTTGTCCCTCTCAAGTTGTAGAGCCTTTTTCTTTAGGTGTGAACCACTTCCTTTGATTGTCCTCTCAAATTCCTTTTTCCTGATTTTCTTTTTCTTTATTCTGAAATCAGAACAGATGGTGCCTTCCTTCTTCCTTCCTTGCAGACCACATGACCAACAATTCGCAGAGCAGAGACAAAAGAAGCCCATTTGGATCCAGAGACATTAAGGCCAGAATTGTTGATTAAAAACAGGATGCTTTCAATAGTAGTAGCATACTCCCAGATGAATCAAAAAATTCCTGAATGCAAAGATAAGACCTCAATATCATATTCAGAAACTGGACCTGTAATTCTCCAATTGTCAATAAAGATACAAAAATGATCAGGGATTTCATCCTGGAGGATCCACATCATCTGTGCCTGATAGATTGCAACCAAATTAGTGGCACATTGAGGCAATTGATTAAGTTGGAATGGAACAACAGGAGCATTTAATGTAGTGAGAGGGAAAGAAACAGGATATAATTATTTTTTGTCATAACCACCCATAATTTCCCCTAGACCATAGTAAGCTCTCCCAAAGAAATATTAAATAAATTATTCAGTGGTAGGAGTAATACCATAGTCTTTATTATTAACTTTGATGAGATTTTGAACATTATGAACTATTCTAAGTTTACCATTAGTTTTGGGGAAGCAGAAGACAGGTCTGGAATAACTGGAATTTCATTGTGCATATAGACCAGTATGAACTCCTTTGTGGACCAACATGATGAATTCATTGACTTTGACTGCAGGAATTGGAATCTTTTTATTTTTCCTAGGATCATGTTCAACTACAGGAATAATATAAGGGATACCATAGGATTCTTTCAAGAGACCTCTCTCTTCTTCACAGAAAGCAATATATTTTTCCCTTAGAGATATGAAATTTTTGATCAAATTCAACTCATCAGTGAGAAGCCGTGCATCAGGACCAAATTTTACCACTTTCAGAAATCCTTCCATGAAACAACGATTAGGCACAAAGGGACCAGTAAGAGATTGAGATAAACCACAGGAAAGATCACAAGATAAGGAAGGATGCATTAGCGGAGGATTAAGCTTGAGAGGCATAGGCTGGTTGACTGGTTGGACCTTTTTTGCAACTTTCTTGTACTTGGTAGCAAAAAAAAGAAAATCTTCCTTCCTCCAAGCATTGACCAGTGAGAGCTGACTACAAAAAATGATACCAAGTTCCAACATTTTCCACATACAATGTTCCACAAAATTCTAAAATGGTGCATTTTCAATAAAAGAAGAAACAGGATATAACACTTTTGCCACATGTTTGGCGCAAGTTAGGGTTTACAAAATGACGGTAGAAGATGGCCCTAGCGTTTAAAATATTGGGAGGATTTACTTTTACCCAAAATTGCCTCCAATGAAGCCTACGTTCCTCCATACCAAAGCCACCAGGGATTAAATTTAGATCAGGATCTAGTTTATGCTCATGGAGGAGATTTTTACCAGAGCTGAGAGAAGATTGATCAGACTTCAGAGTAAACAGGGAAGAGGACATAAAAGCTCCAGAGATGGAAGAAATATTTTTAGAATTTTCTATGTTGACATGTTTTTGATTTTTAATGCTTTGCAGATCAGAATAGAATGTTCATAAAAAGTAAAAATAAGCCCCAGGGATGAGAGTTGATACTTGAGTTTAACTATGAGACTGAGAAGAACTACAACTATCATTAGGATCAACTACTCCAATAAAAAATGAGAAAAACTAGAATTATCCTTCCGCTTCTCCTTTAGAACTGATTTAGGAGGATGGAAAATGTGGTGACCAATCCGGGACACCTCACGGATTATGGAAGTTTTTTTTACATCCTCTTATCCATCAATGCAATCTTCAAAAAAAAGGAAAAAAATCTTGTGTCTCTATGGGTACCCACTTATCTCCCATTTTACCAGCTCTTCCCTGTCCTAGCCTTCTAGGAAGGGGTCCCTTGGTCACCCAATTCCTGCCTCCTCTTTTCAAAACCCCCTTGCTTGTGCTTTACCCAAAATTTTTGGCCAAGCATGCGGGTGAGACTGGCTCAGCTCAACTTGACCCTTGTTGGCATTGGCATTGGCCATTCCCCCATCAACTCATGACCCTCTTTTACCACCACCCCCTCATCCCTACAAATTTCAACCCAAATCATCAATCAGATAGACTCCCAATTGGACAACCATTTCATCACCATGACCCCTCAACAAGGGCCTAGCATCATCATCATCATCATTCCTCCCAAGTTTGTCACCATCTACCAATGACCCCAAGTGTTGCTTGCAGTTTTCAGAGATCCCATGAAAAGCCCCCATTGCCTTTCTGATTACCGTGTGAGATTGGTCACGGGAAAAGTCTGCGCCAATGACCAAATTGGTCATTCCCATGGCTGATCTCACTTCCATCCTTGCCTTCAATAACCTTGCATCAACCCCATTATTGATGTTGGCACCAATGACGCCGTCACTTGTTGCAACAGCCGTCATCCACTTTGCTCCCCATCCAATACGTCGCCTCAATCCATTCCCATCATGATACACCCCTCTGACTGATCCCAATTGCCTTCTAGCTTCACCGCTTGCCCCTAAGCGCAATTCCTTTCCCTCATCTGTCCAAGGTCTCCGCTCTTGCGCAATCATCTGCGGGCCAGCAGTTGCCTGGGCCCGTCAGCCTGTCTGTGCTGCCTCTCACTTGCTACTCTCCTGCCTGCGCCCATAATTGGGACTGGCCGGGGTCTTCCCATTCCTGTCATTCATGATTCAATGCTTCTTTTTTCTGAGTTGTTTGTTTGTTTCTTTTTTTTCTTTTGTTTTATCATGACCATCTTAAAAAGAAAAAAAAAATATTATCTGCACTATTTTGTAAACATCCCTTGTAAATAGTCTACAGACCTCTTTTCTATAAAAAGAAGGGCTCTCCCATGCCTTTTTCCAATCATACATGGGAGTGTCTGCATATGTCCCCCCTGTTATTGTAGTAATTTGATCATTATCCCCATCCTGGGTATATTTATGATTACAACTTGATACTTTGAGCCTCCATACTCAAACTTTGATCCATCCATCTGTGACCCTGTTCCTTATCATCACCATAGCCTTTCTGGTTGAAAAGAATTCTTTCTGTTGGAATTCTTGAGTGTTTTATACCACTCTTGATTCCTTTCTATGACCATACTGGTCTTGATTGTTCCCTGATCATCTTTCTAGACCCAGTAACATTTGACTGAGAGGTTTCTTTAAGCTTAAAACCTGCAGTTTTAGACCTCCCTTTATTCTTTAAAATTTTAATTCCGCCACACTACTCTTGATTTCCTTGAGAAGTGTTGGGTTATTTTTGGTTGAATCTGTTATTGCTTTGCTTCTAGAGCTTCACAAAAAAATTCCTTTTGTTTTGTTCAGCCACCCACAGTTAGCTGGTAACCTTCAAGGACTGGATGGGGGAGAGTTGGGCAGGTTCATTGAGAACCTGGAGGTTGGTTGAGATTGAGTTTATCTTTCCTAATCTTCTACCAACAACCATAGTTTTTAGCTTGTGGGCATTGTTACTTACAACTGCCTTGTTCCATTGAACTCTGAATAAAACTTTGAATTATTTTGTTCAAGTCTTTCCCTGAACCATCTTGCCTCAGATAGTGTTGATTCCATTGCTACAGACTATTCTCAAACTCATCCTTTACATTGATTCCTTATTTACAATTTCCTGGACCTTGATTCTGGTTAAATTTAAATATTATGATAACTCTTAGGAGGTCAGCCTCAAAAGAACCTTTCCCCTCTTCAGAGCTGCCTGCGGCTTAGAAAATTTTGGAGTCTTAAATCTGTTCCCCCAGCGGGGATAAAACCAGCAACCTTGGGATTTACAGTTCCATCAATAACGTTTGGAAAGAAAAAATTCAAAAATCCAATTTTTTTTCTCTTCCTTTTTTTCTCGGCTCCCTCTCTTATCAGATCTGATCCTTGGAGGCAACTTATCCTAGAAGTAATTCCTCCCAATTTGTGCACCATGCAGGCAAGGTACTTGTTGTTTTTTGTGAAACCCTACTCTTGCCACACTTGTGAGCCACTTTGGAAATCTGCTCTTTGGATCCTCTAGGAATTCTATTATTCGAAATGGCATCTACTGCTACTCCAACCACCTCTGCTTGACCAAAGATGGTCAATATAAAACCTCATAACAAGAACTTAGGGTTCAATGGGGTAAACTTTGAATGGTTCTTGGACTCTAACAAAATGGCTGCTGAAGTGGATGGAGCAAGAGAATACAATATGGCCTATCGGTTACAATTCTTTATCTCTTCTGATGAAGTTTTAGAAGTAATTGAGTCATTCAAAGGTTTTGAATACCATGAATGGATGCTTCTAAGAGAAGCAATGTGGGAACATTGGGGTAAAATAGATGTAGCTTGGTTTACTTTGCAGGACTTGGATGCTCTTGTCTCTCAATGGATCTCAAATGGTGATGTCTCTTTAGCCTCTGACTACCATTCTTTCAGGAAGTCTTGGGATACTATTGAAAAATATCTTATTCAAAACAATCACATTGATTCAGTGGAAAAATTTTGAGCACAATTCTTCCAATCTTTTTTGTTGGCTGTGCAGGAAAATATTAAGAAAAAATTGGTCAAATCTGGATCTATTATCACCATCAGGGATAATTGATTCAAGCTCCCTGTTTTCCTTATCGTTAGGAGTGCTGTGGATGAAGTTATGAAATTTTAAACTGATTTAACTTTTGAAAAACCTAGAACCACTGAAACAGTCCATGCTCCTTCTTTTAAAGAATCCAACAATATTATGAATAAGATGATAGCAGATAAAAGACCTAAATCAGATCCTCATTTTACATGAGAACCTGCTGCTCTAGACAAAATCACCAAGATAATTTGAGCTTTTGAGAACAAAATAGATCAAAATATTTCTTCTCTTTCTACTCCTAAACCCTCTACTTCTGCCCATAAATCTACCCTGGTCTGTTACTACTGTCATAGGGAAGGCCATGGAACTGGATGATGCTTGGAACTCCAGAAGGATATGAAGGAAAAGTTGGTGGAGCAGAAGGGGAACAATTTCTTCCTTCCTAATGGTGCTCTGATACCTTTTGATTCATCTTGCCCTATTTGTCATGTGGTGGTCTCTTATCAGCCCCACCTCCAATGAAAACATCCCTTTCTTCTTTTGATTTCCAATCCTCCTGTCTTACTCTTCAACCTAGGTACTCACCTGCTATCTCTTCCTCCAGTCTTGCTGGGACTACTTATCAATCTGATCCAGCCAGGAAATGACATGAGGAACATAAATTTCACAAAGCCCCTTCCTTCCCAACTTCAATTCTTCAAAAACCAGTCAAACGTTGATCCTCACCTGAGCCTCCTTACTCTGATGTAGAAGACATGTAGATGGAAAAAAAGCCACTCATGGAAAGTTTTCCAGATAACTCAGATCCCTCTCCTTCATCCAAGTAACCTGAACCTTTTGATCCCATCTTAGTTCCTGCTTCACCTGAACTTCCTCCCTCCACCCAGTCCAAAGTTTGATTTGAAAGGGGAATCTCAAAGGACCACCCCAATGCTGTGGAAGGATTATTGAAGAAAATTTCCAATCTCAAAATTCCTCATCTATCTGGGGCTGAACTCCTGTCAATCTCTCCATCTGTTTCTGAATTAATGAAGAAATGGGTCTCTTGTCAACGTGTGGAGGTTGGTCCTGAAGAACTAAAGGTCTCCTCTGGCACTTTGATGGAGGACTCTAGGGGAACTAGTCCTTCTTCATATTCCAGCCTTTACTCCTGTACTCTTGGTCTGATCCTATGTTATCTAGGTTACTCAGCTAAAACTGTTTCTCCTCTTGAGGACTCTGGATCTCAGCTCAACTTAATTTTGGATTCCATGGCCTGTTAACTCAAACTCAGTCCTAGGGTCAGCTTCAATTCTGCAGTCTATGGGATAGGTAATCAATCTTGTGAATTGGTGGGTGTTGCAGAAGATTATCCAGCCAGGATTGGTCAAAATATTTTTAGAACTTGTCATTTTTGGATCACTTTTTTGGAAGGACCTATGATCTTGGGAAAACCTTTCTTGATGGATTTTGGTGCTACCCTGATGTTTTCTGATAATGTTGGGGAGAGAATTCTTCTCCCTGATGCTGATGGTAGAAAGATTGAAGTTCCTCTCTGTTCTTTTGATTCTGGTTGTTGGGAAAGAGATTTTCCTGGTCATTCTTCTAATTCATCTTTAAAGGGGAAGCAGAAGGATAATTCTAATTCCTATCATTTTTATGGGAATATTTGATCCTACTAATAGTTGTAGTCTTTTCAGCCTCAGACTTCAACTCAAGGGTAAACTCTCATACCTCAGGCTTTTTTTAATTCTTTTCATCTCATTCATCTAAACTAGAAAATATCAAAAACCAATAACATGTCAAAAAAGAAAAATCCAAAAATATTTCATTCCCTTCTTCCTCTGGATCTGTTGTGTCTTCTTTTCCTTTTACTCTTAGTTCTGATAAATATTCTCTCAGTTTCCGTTGGAATCTCTGTCATGAGTCTAAACTAGATCCTGATGTTGTTTTAATTTTTGGTGGTTTTGGTATGGAGGAATATGGGCTTCAGTGGAGGCAATTTGGGGTACAAGTAAGTCCTCCCAATTGTGCACTGACAGGTAAACCTTATACCATCATTATTGAAACAATACCTTGTTCCACACATGTGAACAACATATTATCTCCTGGTTCTCCCTTTATGGAAAAGGAACCCTTTGAGGATATTGCAGAAAATCAGACGTGGAAAATGTTGGAACTTGGACTCAGTTTTTGTGATCAAGTCTCACTGGTCAACTCTTTGAGGAAACAATAAATTCTCTTGTTTTCCATCAATTACAAGCCAGTTGCCAAGAAGGTCCAACCAGTCAACCAGCCCATGCCTCTCAACCTCAATCCTCCTCTTATGTGTCCTTCCTTATCTAGTGATCCTTACTGTGGTCTTCCTCAATCTCTTACTGGTCCCTTTTTGCCCAATTGTTGAGTCACTGAAGAATTTCTGAAGGTGTTCAACTTTGGTCCAGATTGATGGCTTCTTCCTGATGAGTTAAATTTGATCAAATATGTCTTATCTCTAAGGGAATAGTCTATTGCTTTCTGTGAAGAAGAGAGAGTTCTCTTGAAAGAATCTTATGGCATCCCTTATATCATACCTGTAGATGGGCATGATCCTTGGCAAAAGGAGAAGATCCCTATCCCTGCTGCTAAAGTTGACAAATTTATCAGGTTTTTCCACAAACAAGTTTTTACTGGCCTATATGAGCAGTCAACTTCTAGTCATTCCAGCCCTGTCTTCTGTGTCCACAGGTGTAATGGTAAACTTAGAATAGTTCATGATCTTCAACCTCTTAATAAAGTTACTATTAAAGGCTCTGGTAGTCCTCCTGCTACTGAAGAATTTGTCAAATCTTTCTGTGGGAGGGCTTTCTATGGGCTAGGAGACATTATGGGTGGCTATGAAAAACAATCGTTACATTCTATTTCTTGCCCTCTCACTAATTTTGATACTCCTCTTGGTCAATTTCAACTTACTCAATTGCCTCAAGGTGCCACTAATTTGATTGAAGTCTATCAGGATCAGATGATGTGGATCTTCCAGGAAAAAATCCCTGATAACGCTCCTTTAATTTCTTTGTCCAAAGCTCTAGGCTTATGAAAAGAGGAAATCCTTGTGCCCTAATTTTTGTTACTATCCTTTCAAAACAATATTCTATCCTTGAAAGTCTCCATGAAGGTCTAGGTCATTGTGGGTAAACCAAAACTTATTGATGATTATCCAAACAATTCTGGTGGCCATCTCTGAAGAAATCCATCTCTCAATGGTGCAAGAGTTGTGAAGTTTTTCAAAACATGATCTTAGGCTTCCAGATGAAATTTTTTATACTACTGGGGAGTCCACTGTCTTTGGAAGGCTTGCTATGGATGTGGTTCATATTAAGGCAGGTGGTGCTAAGTAACTCATTGGGGCTAGAGATGATTTTTCTGGATGGGTTGAAGCAAAATTTCTTAAGAATCTTAGCTCTGAATCAGTGGCAGCCTTCCTCCATGAGACCTGGACAATGCTTTATGGCCTGACTCAATCTTACTATACTGATAGTGGCTCAACATTTGGCTGCATAATTGCTAAAATGATCCAATCTCTTCCTGGAGAACATAGAGTTACTACTCCTTATTATCCTGAAGGCCAAGGCATGGTGGAACAATGTCATGCTCCCTTGAAGGCTCCGCTTTTTGAGCTTGCTGGTGAAAGTGGCAAGCATCGTCGCAAATTCCTCCCTCTGGTTCTCTTTTCTGATCAAATCTCCAAAAAAAGGACTACTGGCTACTCATCTTATCAAATAATCTTTGGCCAAAGAGCATTTATTCCTTTGGATCTGGAAACAGAATCTTTCTTGGGTATCCCTTGGGACAAGGTTTCCTTAACTACTGTTCTATTAGTTGCCAGATACAAGAAACTGGAGCAAAGTCAAGATGTTCGTGATTAATCTTATCAGAAGATGATGGGGTCCAGAGAAAAATCAGCTCAGTATTAGGAGGATAAGCACTAAAATCAATTCAGGGACTCCCTGAACCCTGGTGATGTAGTTTTAGCCTATAATTGATCATTGGAGACCCAGTGGGGCAAGCCTCTCTCAAATTGTTTGAATGGTCCTTATTGGGTGGTTTGTAAAGTTAGGGGTGGATCTTTTGTTTTGGAGGAGCTGGATGGTACTCAACTGGCCAGAAGGTTCTCTGCTGATCAATTCAAGAAGTTTCATTGTTTTGGAGGCAACTGATCTAACAAGTAAGTCCTCCAAATTGTGCACCACCAGGCTTTCTTCCTGGATTTGTTTTGTAAACTCTACTGTATACCACATACATAAGCACCCGGGACGCCTTGTTTGTTTTATATCTGCCGCTTCTAGGGCTTTCTTGGATGGATCAAGGTATGGTTCCATCTCAGTCACTCTAAAGATCAAGAAATGGCCAATCTTCTGTTCAATTTCCTTGCATTTCTCCTTCTCTCTATATCTTCAATTTGGAGATGCAGACTAGGGACAGTCTGTAAGTTAGGGAGTGATGTGGTGACCAATCCGGGAAAAATCACGGATTATGGAAATTTTTTTTACATCCTTTTATACATCAATACAATCTGCAAAAAAAAACAATTCTTGTGTCTCTATCGGTACCCACTCATCTCCCATTTTCCCATCTCTTCCCTGTCCTAGCTGTCTAGGAAGGCCTCCCTTGGTCACCCAATGCCTGCCACCTCTGTTCAAACTACCCCTTGCACAATCTTTAACTAAAATTTTTGGCCAAGTGTGCAGGAAATACCAGCTTGGCTTGGCTCAACCCTTGTTGGAATTGGCATTGGCCATCCCCCCATCAACTCATCACCCTGTTCAATCACCAACCCCTCATCCCTAAAACCTTTGACCAGAATTATCAATCAGATCAACTCCCAATTGGACAACCATTTCATCACCATGAACCTTCAACAAGCACCTAGCATCATCATCATCATTATTCCTCCCAACCTTGCTGCCATTACCCAATGATTGCGAGTGTTTCTGGCTGTCGTTGGAGACCCCATGATCAGCCCCCATTGCCCACCTGAACACTGTGTGAGATTGGTCACAGGAACAGTCCACACCACCTGACCCAAATGTTCATTCCCATGACCAATCTGACTTCCATCCTTGCCATCAATAACCTTGCATCAACTCCAGTATCAATGTTGGTGCCAATGACACCGTGGCTTGTTACAATGGCTGTCATCCACTTTTATCCCATCCCATCCACCGCCTCAATCCATTCCCATCATGATCCACCCCTCCAACTGATGCCCATCACCTGCTTGCTTCACTGCTGGAGCCGGAGCGCTCGTCCTTTCCCTCATCCATCCAAGGTCTTTGCTCTTGCGCAATCATCTGTGGGCCAGCAGTTTTCCAGGCCCGTCAGCCTGTCTGTGCAGCCTCTCACTTGCTACTCTCCTGCCTGCGCCCATCATTGGCATGGGCCGGGGTCTTACCATTCCTGTCATTCATGATTCAATTCTTCTTTTTTCTGAGTTTTTTGTTTGCTTCTTTTTTTCTTTTGTTTTCTCATGACCATCCTAAAAATGGAAAAAAAATCCACACTCATTTGTAAACATCTCTTGTAAATCAACTACATCCATGGGTGTGTGTGCGTATTTCCCCCCTGTTATTGTAGTAATTTGATCATTATCCCCATCCTGGGTATATCTATGATTGCCCCTTGACCCTTTGAGCCTCCATACTCAAACTTTGATCCATCCATCTGTGACCCTGTTTCTTATCACCAACCATAGCCTTTCTGGTTGAACAGAATTCTTTCAGTTGGGATTCTTGAGTGTTTTATACCACTCTTGATCCCTTTCTCTGACCATACTGGTCTTGATCCTTCCCTGATCATCTTTCTGGACCCATTCATATTTGACTGATAGGCTTCTTTAATCTTGAAACCTGGAGTGTTAGACCTCCCTTTTTTTGTTAAAAGTTGAATTCTTCCACCCTACTCTTGAGTTCCTCAAGAAGTGTTAGGTTATTCTTTTTCAAATCTGTTATTGCTTTGCTTCTAGAGCTTCAAAAAAAAATTTCTCTTGTCTTTTTCAACCACCCACAGTTATCTAGTACCCTTCAAGCGCTGGATTGAAGAGATTTGGGCAGGTTCATTGAGAAAATGGAGGTTGGTTGAGATTGAGTTTATCTTTCCCAATCTTCTGACAAAAAGCAGATTTATTAGCTTGTGGGAATTTTTACTTAAAACTGCCTTGTTCCATTGAACTCTGAATAAAACTTTGACCTATTTTGTTCAATTCTTTCCCTGGACCATTTTGCCGCAGATATTGTTGATTCCATTGCTACAAACTATTCTCAATCTCATCCCTTACATTGATTCCTTATTTAAAAGTTCCTGGACCTCAATTCTGGTTACATTTAAATGTTATTGTAAATCTTAGGAGGGCATCCTAAACAGCACCTTTCCCCTCCGCAGAACGGCCTGCGGCTTAGTACTGTTTGGAGTCTTACACTATGGAAATCTCTTTCCTGAAAACCAGAATCTGAATAGCAGAGAGGTAATTAAATTTTTCTATCATCCACATCAGGGTGGAGAATTCTCTCCCCAACTTGATCAGAAAACATCAGGGTAGCACCAAAATTCATTAAGAAAGGTCAAGGCAAGATCATTGGACCTTCCAAATGAGTGATTCAAAAGTGAAAAGTTCCAACAATTTTGTGAAAAATTCAAACTTGGACATCTTCAGCATTACCAAATAATTCACAAGATTCATTCCCTATCCCATAAATTGCAGAATTGAAGCTGACCCTAGGACCCAACTTGAGTTTGCAGGCCATAGAATCCAAAATTAAGTTGATCTGAGAAGAAGAATCCACAAGAAGAGAAACTGTTTTAACTGAATCACCAAGATAAAAAGGAACAAAACCAAAAAGAAAGGAATGAATTTTATAATCTGAGGAGGGATCTGTTCCAGCATATTCCTCCATCAAAGTTACAGAGGAAATATTTAATTTTTCAGGACCAATCTCCACACGTCAATGAGAGACCCATTCCTTCATCCCTTCAGCAACAGATGGAGAAATCAAAAGTAGTTCAGCTACAAATAGATCAGTAATTTATAGATCTTAAATTTTTTTAATACTCCTTCCACAGAATTTGGATGGTCCTTTGATGTTCACCTCTTGAACCATAATTTGGGCTGGGTGGAGGGAGGAGGTTCAGGTAAAGCAAGGACTAAGAGAGGATCAGAAGTTTGAGGTGATTTAACAGATGAAAGATTAGTATCAGAGTTGTCTTGAAAACTTTCCTTGAGTGGTTCCTTTTCCAACCCCATCTCCACATTAGAGGAAGGAGGCTCCGGTGAATATTGATGTTTAACCATTTTTTGAAGAATTGAGGAAGGCAAGGAAGGAGATTTATGAATTTTTTGGTCCTCACATTGTTTACTAGCTGGAGAAGATTGATAAGCTCCTACAAAGCTAGGGGTGGGGATGGCTGGAGGATACCAATGTTGAACAATGGCAAAAGAAAATAAAAAATATCAAGAAGCCAATAATGAATTCTTAGGGGTGTGTGGCTGGAAGGACGCTACCACATGACAAATAGGCCTAGATGAGTCAGGAGGGATCAAAGCACCATTAGGAAGAAAAGAAATTTTTCCCTTCTGTTCTACCAATTTTTCCTCTTTATTCTTTGGGTTCTTGGGACATAAACCAGTTCCATGAACTTCCCTATGACAGTAGTAGCAGACCAGAGTGGATTTAGGAACAGATTTAGAGGTTTTGGGGGTAGCAAGAGAAGAAATCTTTTGATAAAATTTGGTCTGAAAAGCTTGGGGTAGCTTGGTGATCTTTTATATAGTAGCAGTTCCCCGGTTAGGCTGAGGATTTGGTTTGGGCCTGCAACTTGCATTCATATTATTCATAATTTTCTTTTATTCTTCAAAAGAAGGAGCATGGACTGGTTCAGCAGTTCTAGGTTTTTCAAAAGCTAAAGAAGTTTTACCCTTCATGAATTTATCCACAGCATTCCTGAGGACAAGAAAAACAGGGAGCTTGAATCAATTATCTCAGGTGGTGATCATTAATCTGGATTTGACCAATTCATCCCTAATCCTTCCCTGCACTCCTAGGAAAAATGATTGAAAAAATCAAACTCAAACTTTGTCCAATGTATGAATGTGATTTTTTTGGATAAGATAAGATTGGATTGGGTCCCATGAATTCCTAGAACACTGATAGTCAGAAGTTGAAGAAATACAGTCATTTGAGATCCACTGAGAGGCAAGGGCCTCAAAGTCCTTCAAATTTAATCAAGCTAAATCTCTTCTTCCCCAATATGCCAACATTTCTTCCCTTAGAAGCATCCAGTTATGGGATTTGATTCCATGGAAAAACTCAATTACTTTCATGACTTTAACAGAGGATATAAAATATTGTAACTGTTAGGCCATATTCTATTCAATTGCCCCATCCACTTTGGCAGCCATTTTGTAAGAGTCCAAGAACCTTTCCACATTTGTCCCATTGAATCCTAAGTTATTGTTCTGAGGTTTGATATTGAAAATTTTAGCCCAAAAAGACAAGGAGGGAGAACTGGTAGATTCAATTTTGAATAACAGAGTTCTTAGAGTATCCAAAGAGCATAATTCTAAAGTTGCTCATGAGTGTGGCAAAAGTAGGGCTCTACAAAAAACAAAAGGAATCTTGCCTGAATGGTGCACAATTGGGAGGAATTACTTCTTGGATAAGATGCCTCAATGGATCTGATCTAAGAAAAGAAAAACAAAAAACAAAAAAAAAAGATAAAAGATAAAAGGATTGTATTTCAAAGGTGATTCCAAGAAGTTAGGGACTGTAAATCCCAAGGGTGCTGGTTCAATCCTGGCCCGGGGGAACAAATTTAAGACTCCAAATGGCGCTGGCCGCAGCCATTTTTGTGGGTGGAAAAGTTTAATTTTTTAGGCTGCCCTCCTGAGTGATACAAGAAAATTTAGATTTAACCGGAATCAAGGTCCAGAACCTTGTGAATGAGGAATAAAAGGGGAAGGGATAAATTTGGTAGTAAATGGTAGATACAGAACAAAACTATCTGGTGCAAGATGGTGGGGGAACATACTTGAACAAAATGAGTTAGAGCTTTTTCAGAGTTCAATAGAAAAAGGTATTTGTAAGTAACAACACCCACAAGCTAATAACTCTTGTTGTCAGCAGAAAATTTGGGATGATAAAATCAACCCCAACCAATCTCCAGGTTTTCCATGAACCTTCCCAACTCTCTGCAATCAAGCACTTGAATGGTACCAGATAAGTGTGGTTGGCTGTACAAAAAAATGCGATTTTTTTATGAGGCTGTAGAAGCAATAACCAATTCAAAAAAGAATATCCCAACAATTCTCAAGGGACTCAAGAGTAGCATGGCAAAATGCAACTTTAAAGAAGTAAAGGGAGTTTTGAATCCTGAGTTTTTCAGCTTAATAAAACCTCTTAGTCAAACGTGACTGATTCCAGAAAGTTAATCAAAGAATGATCAAGACCAGTATGGTTGAAAAAAGGGATCAAGGAGTGGTTAGCACACTCAAGAATTCAACCAAATAAATTCTTCTTCAACAAGAAAGGCTATTGGTTGGTGATAACGGATAAGTCCACAGAGGGCTGGATCAGGGATTTGAGTTTGGAGGCTCAAGGATTAAAAGGTAATCATGGATATACTCTTGATAAAGATGATGATGAATTGCTCAGATAAAGGGGGGCAGATGGACTCTCTCCCCACAGATTTATTGATTGGCTCCTACAATGGATGATTATCAAAGAAGAAGGGGAGAGCCTCTCCTTTTATGCCATGAGACCCTAAAGGCTATTTACAATAGGATGACACGAATGAGAGCAGAAATATATATATATATATATATTGTTGAATGATGGAAGATTGATTATAGTGATGAGAAAAAAAGTACAAACTTTCAATTGAATGAACATGATATACGTAAAACAATTAAAAGGGGAAAACAAGGAAGTTGAAAGGATAAGACAGCCCCGCAGGCGGAGATGGTCAGCAGCAAGCCTTGCAGAATACATCATGCTGCTATGCAAGCAACAGGTGCAAGTGGATGATTCAAGTTTTCAGATTGAGGGGTGAGGCAATGGCAAGCAAAAGTGGATGCAAGCAATGTTGAGAAATGTTGGGGTGCAGGTGAGATTGCGCACAGTTGACAGGTTCAAGATTCAACTGAGCTCCTAATTTAAGGAAATTGTGAGCAAGTTTGCCACTAGTTTTTCAGGGAAAATGAGCAAGTGCAAGCAATATTCTAATTGAGGTTGTGTCAGCGCTCTGATACCAGGAACCTTGAAGTCCTTTAGCTACAGAGAGTGATAAAAATGCTGGAATGATAATAATAATTATTCTTCCAATAATAAACACATAGAAGCTCAAATAAATGATATAATAAGAGCAGTTGAAAGGTTCAATTGGTTTGGTAATAAATGTTTTTCAATATAATATAAAAGAGGGGCCACAGTATTATACTACTGGGGATCTTTACAGACTGGAAACCTCTCTTCATGGGGCTTCCTTAGGCAGTTTAAGAACCTTGGAATAAAGATGGGTGCCTTAGAAAGGACTTATTCCACTAATGGCCGGGCTTAACAGCACAAAGGGCCAAGACAGGAAGGGTAACACTCACTCTGAGCACTTTACCACGAAAGTCCTGGAATAATTGGAGGGGTTTCAGAGCAGATGGGGTAGATTGCTTGACTAAACTTCAATGGTTGATTGGTTCATAAGGGCAAATAATAATACTACAGACTTAGTCATAAATCACTTGCTTATCTTCATATAAGCACTTGATCAAGAATGACACGGTTTCTGATTGATAATAAATAATTCCTGGTAAACTGATGATGGAATCATGGATCCAAAGAGGTCTGTAAAAATACCTTTTTGGGGTGATTTTGATCTTCTCAGGGCACATAGAGAGGGTTCTGCTTGTGGGCTGAGGCTGGCAAGCCAGTCAGGGCAAGATTGGCACGTCTACTTGGTTCTTTCAATCAGCTGTCCTTATATCTGCTGGATTTCTGTACTATTTTAGCCACAGGATCTGTTAATCTGTCATGGCCTAAATTCAATCATTCTGTACTCATCCTTCATTTGTACTATTGATATTGCTTTAAAGCTTGCGGATTGGTATGTTTACTGAGTTTCCACCATTGGCTGATCATGTAGATAATTTTTATTAACACTCCTTGTAGTTTTTTGTTGTCTTCAAAGATCAGGATCAGTGATTTAGGTGATAATGCTTGATCTTTTATTTATTATTCAAAAATGTTTTAAACTTAATTTTCATTAATTTTGTTTAAGTTTCAATCCTTTTGGATCATTAGTAATGCATATTTCCGTTTGTTACATATACTAAGCAACCCTAACTAGGTTGTAGCTTTTCTGAGCGGTACCTGGATGTCAGATTAGTCACGACTGATCCAGACACCGGAATCAGTTAGTACAGATGCACGCGGGGTAGAATCCGCTGCTTGCGTGGCAGAATCAGCTGCGCGCGGGTTTCTAGTACGCTGGAATCTGCTACTACTAGTACGTAGGGATATGTAATGATGCGGGGCTGCGCGTGGGAATTGTGACATAACACATTTCCGCGTGTAACTCCTAAAATATACACAACACCTCAATTCTGAGTGAATTTTAGGTGTAAACCATATGTGTGACAATACGTGTGAGATATTAGAATGGCCAAAAAGTGCCATACTGGGGTTGTAATTTTTAGTACATTTCTTTTTAATTATTTTAAAAATATAAGGACTTGGAAGTCAAGGGTGGGGTCAGTGAGTGACCCTACCTAATTTTGGGTGAGGAATCCATTCCTTTAATAATGTTTATGGATTTCTCACTCCTTATTTTTTTAATTGAGATATTCTTATTTTTCCTAGTTTTGTGTTACTATTTGACAGTTTTTCTCTGTACATAGTAGCAAGCTGACATTCCCCCACTCCAAGATATTTCTATATCTGGAAAAATCTTGGGTTAATGCCTCCTGTTGGCTCTGTAGCTCCTCAGGTGTATAGGTCCGTCAGGGATATTATGCTCAGGCAACCATTCACCTTTATCAGCTGATTCTGCCTTTTATCTAACCAGGTAGAGTCTGACTTCTTTTCCATTGATCCTATCTTTTTTATCCTTAAGGATCTTGCTAATTTTTCCTTTGTCCTTTTCAGGTTCTTCTGTAACAGGTACTGCAGGTGAAGGAGTATGTTCTCCATTCCTTGGGTGGTAGTGTTTGATGAGGCTTACTGGGAAGACTGGATGTTTCCTAGAAAGCTCATCACTGAGGATTACTTCCACAGCATTTTTACCATGAAGTTTTTTAATGGTGTAAGGTCCAACAAAAGCTGGTCTAAGCTTTCTTTTTCCACCCAAGTTGGTAAACTTAGTGGTAGAGATCAAGACTTGATCACCAATTTTGAAATCAGGTTCCTTATGGTTTTTATCCCACCTTTGCTGGTCATATTCTATAGCATCCTGGACAAACTTAACAGCATGTTTGTTGGCTACATCTATCATTTTTTTGAAATCAAGTGATGTAGGGTGAATATTGGTCATCTGGTGGTTAAGGTTATCCTTGGGTAATCTGGGAATCCATCCTCTTTCCAGTATGTAAGGTGCTTCCTTAGTGGTAGAGTGCTTGCTACTGTTGTAGGCCATCTTCAGTGCAGGTGAAAGGCTAACCAAATTGTGGCAATAACCATCAGAATTCTTGTATTCTAGTCCAAAGCCACAGAATCTCCTGAGCATGTCTTCCAGGGTCTGAATCATCCTTTCAGCTAATCTGTCTGTCTGAGGGTGATAAGCGGTAGAGAAAGCTAAGGTGGTTCCAAGCGTATCATGTAGATTCCTCCAGAACTCAGAGGTGAATTTAGGATCAATAATCTTGGGAACTCCAACATCAGCAATGAGTCTGTTCCAAAATAATAGGGCAACTTCCATAGAAGTGTCTTCCTTGTGATTAGGTAGGAACTTTGCTTTCTGGGAGAACCTATCCACAATGACCAAGACTGAGTTGTAGGAATAGGCTCCTCCTGGTGGTAGTCCAGTTAAAAAGTCCATATTGATGATCTCCCATCTTTTCTTGGGTTCAGGAATCTTTTGCAGTAGTCCAAACAGTTTCCCAGTAGTCCTGTTGGACTTCTGAAAAGTTTCACAACTGGTAACATACTGTATATGGAGTCTCTCCAATTAACCCACCAAGCAGTTTGTGTAAACTTATCTAAGGTTCTATCAGCAGACAAATGACTGGATGAGCAGTTATCATGGCACTCAGCCAGAACATGTTTGATATGGTCATCCCTAGTTAAGACTATGACACTTGAATGTTGATGCCTATAATATACCAGACCATCCCATATGGTGAACCTTCCGGCTTTGTATGGTTTCAAAAGAGGTTCAGATAGGCTATTGATCAATTCAGGAGGTGGAGAAGTACTTTCAATAATATTGATCAGAGTTTTTATGCCAGAACTGTAAGCTTCTTTTGATTTAGTTGAACAATGATTCATTCAGTTCACAAACGTGGATTCCCATTATATGAGCTTCAATTTTTAACCTGTTAATATTAAGGATAGGGAAGATATCATTATCCCCTGGATTTTAGGCAGGGTTACTTGGGTCATTGGGTAACACATTCCTGCTTAAACTATCAGCATTCTGGTGTTTAGTCCCAGCTTGATGAAATATGGTCATCTGTCCTCTGTACTGTTGTATAGCTATCTGCCATGTCAACATATGCCTACTAGGGGTCTTCATGTTCATCAATGTCCTGGCAGAGTTGCAGTCAGTAATAAAAGTGAAGTTGGTTCCTTCAAAGTAATAATGGAGTTTCTCTAGGGCCCATACCAAGGACAGACATTCCATTTGGCTTGCACCTTACCTTTTCTCAGTGTCTTTAATTTGTCTGGATATGAAGATTATAGGTTTTTACACTGGTTTATCATCTTCTATGACTTCCTGGTGTAAAGCAGCTCCTAGCCCTTCCATGCTGGAATCTATGTAGAGCTTGAAAGGTTTAGAGTAATCTGGCTGGATCAGTACTGGAGCTGAAGTCATTGCCATTTTGAGTTCCTCATAGTTCTTGACTCTTTCATGAGTCATTTCAAACATGGTGGTGTTGTTGCAGATCTCATACAGACATTTGGTTAGAAGAGCAAACTTTGGTAAATACTTCCTATAGTAGCTGCAGAAGCTGATAAAGGATAGGAGTTCAGTTTTATTCTGAGGCATAGGCCTATTCATTACTGCTGCTATCTTGTTTTGGTCAGCAGCTAAGGTTAGTCCAGAGACAATGTGTCCTAAGGCTTTGAGTTCCCCATAGCCAAAGTTACACTTTTTCATTGATACTTTCAATCCTACGGCAGAGATGTTTTTGAGGACTAGCCTTAATTTCTCCATGTGAGTATCTCAATGATCAGAGTAAATGATAACATCATCAATGTATACCATCATCCATCCCTGTCTGATGAATAATCCTAGGACTATGTCAATCATCCTTTGAAAATGAGAAGGAGCCTTTTTAATACCAAAAGGCATCCTAAGATACTCATAACTTCCCAAATGACAGATAATTCTCATGAATTTCCGGCTATCAGGGCTGATAGGTATTTGGTGAAAACCTTTCAGCATGTTCATGGTAGTGATGTACTTAGCCTTGGACAGGTTATGCAGAGCATGGTCAATTATTGGAATTGGATAATAATCAGCTGGGGTGTAGTTGTTAAGCATTCTAAAATCTCCAACCATTCTTGACTTATCATTGTGCCAAGCTATAATTACTGGGGTAGTAATATCCACTTGTTCATTGTGTCCTACTTTCCTTAAGACTTGTAAGTCAACCAACTCTTGAATATGGGTTTCCAGAGCAGCTCTAGATTTTGGACTAGAAGGGTAAGCAGGTCTCCTGAGGTTAGGTGGGTAAGGAGGCTTAATAGTCAGAGTTAGGATCATATCATGTCCTTTGATGTTACCAATGGGGTGATCCTTGGTACAGAAAGCATTCTGGTTTTCAAAGCATACTTGTAGGATATCCCATTTTTGTTCTTCATTTAGAAGGGAATTCAAAGAAGCTTGAGAGAAGTATTCCTCATTGAAATTCTCTAAGTGTTTTTCATAAGTTGATCAGAAGTTTGAGTATTGAAATGGCATATTTGGAAATTCTTATTCCAGTCTCCACCTATAGTGAAGTATCTACCTTTGCTTTGGAATACATCTATACCATATAAGCAAAGAGAATCATTTCCAAAGATAAAATAATCACATACTCCATTCTGGAGAACTACAAATTCAATGTTCTGATTGAGTGATCCTTTAGAGTGAGGGAGTATGATATCAGAAGACCATACTACAACAGCATTGAGATCAGAATTACAAATGCTGAACTTAGTCTGAGGTACTGGTAGTAAGTTCAGTTTCCAGTTTGGGTCTTGTTTTTCCAGATAAGTTGAATCAACACAAGAGCAAAAGGCTCCACTGTCTAGAAGTAACTTAACAGGGGAACCTTGGATTAAACCAGTAGCATAGCATGTTTTGCCTGAAGTGTAACTTTTACTGGAAGAAGTTTTTAAAGTCAAAGCTTTAGCCTCAGAGATGTGGTGAATCTTCATATTGGGATTCCATTTTTGAGGTAAGTTAGAATCCTCATTGATGGAATTTATGTCCAGAGAAAACTCAATACTACCTTCCATAACATTGATAGGGTTAGTGATTATTAGATCACAATCAGAGAGTGATCCGTCAGTATCATCAAGGTGAGGGTCAGGATTTTCATACTCTTCTTCTTCAATAGGATTAATCCTTTTCCTAGGTAGAGGGCAATCAGGTTTTACGTGTCCTTTTTGGTTACAGTTCCAACATACTTTCTCTTTTGATTCTGGAGTCTTCTTGACTTCCAAGGTAGATGGATTAGTATCAGGGGATTCATTAGTTTTGGCAGTATAGTCTTCCCTTTTCCTAGTGCTTTGTTCCCTGGGAGGTTTCTTGACCCTTTTATCAAGACCATTCATATCAATAGTCTCTTCTAATACACCTATTAAGCTGGAAAGATCTGAATCCATAGGCATTCTGCAGCTTACACTGTGGTTGATTTTTCCGGGACATATGTCAAGGAGTCTTTCATTGACTTCTTCCTTATCAGCATCAGGATAAAAACAGTCTAACCTCTTTTTCTGGTCTAAGCACCACTTATGAGGTTTTTCCTTGGATGGATCAAACTGGGAAGTTTCAAAATTTTTCATCATCTTTCTTTTCCAAATCCTGGTACCAAACTGTACTTTGATCAATTCTTTCCAAGAATTCCAGGATAAAGATCCAACTTCTTCTCTTTTATTGATAAACAAACCAAGAGCTACTCCTTCAAATAATCTGGGCAATCTTACCAAAGCTATTGCATCAGGGAGCTCATAAGAGGAAAGAGTATAGTCAATAAATTTAATGAAACTGACATGGTTGTATTCTCCGTCTCAAGAGAATTTAGGCCATTCAGTGATGGGAGGAAGTAGCTTCAAAGCCTGCTGCATTTCAGGAGTAGGACTGGGTCTGAAAGACTCATTCCTAGTTATCCTGGTTCTGGGAGGAACAATAGGAGTACTGGTGAACTGGGCAGGTCTAGTTTCTTCTAGGTCAATGACCGGAGAGTTAGTAGAGTTGATATTAAGATCTCTAAGATCATTCTTATGTTGGGCTCACTGATGATACGCAGAGGAGTGAGCAGAAAAAAGGATGAAGCATTCAGTCACTGGAGAAAACAAAGCAGAAAAAAGGGAATAAATAGAAAAAGATTATGTAGAAATAAATCTTACCTGAGGATGCGCAGAGGAGTTAGCAGAAAGAAGGATGAAGAAGAAAAACTTCTATCTGTCTCAACCTCTGTCCTCAGGTAGTAGTGGTTGAGAATCTATCATTGATAATGTGACATGAGCAGTGAAAGTGACATTTGAGCGCGGGTGAAACACAGACTGAGACAAGTATGAGTGAGGGCGTGTGACAGACGTGTGAAGCACACCTTTACATTGATATATCTGGTGGTTGAGTCATGAGGAAACTGATATGAGGAGAAGGAAGCAGAAAAAGAAAAAGAAAAGAAAACAGAGACAGAAGCAGTATGGTATAAATGAGACCTATTGGGTGGCATCAGATATAAGTACTCCAACACCCCCCCATGCTGAGCACGTCATACTAAGCCAAGAGGAGAGTGGTGTCTATGAAGCATAACCCTGGGGAGAGGTTTTGTGAGCATATCTGCCAGCATGTCCGCGGTGGGAGTGTGTCAAACCTCAAAGAGAGAGCGGTTAACGCATTTGCAAATCAAATGATGTCTTGCGTCAATATGCTTCTTTCTGGAATGGTGGAGAGGGTTTTTTGCCAGGGCTTCAGCACCGCTGTTGTCAACGAAAAGAACAACTGGTAAAGAATCCTGTAGGTGGAGTTCAGCCAGCAGATTTTGGAGCAACAGACCTTCCTTACAGGCGTTGGACAGAGCTTTGTACTCAGCCTCAGTGCTGTAGAGGGAGACTGTGGGCTGCTTCTTTGATTTCCAGGAGATGGAGCCTGAACCAAGTTGATAGGTGTATCCAGAGGTTGATCGTCTTTCAACGGAGTCCTCAGACCAGTCAGAGTCTGTGTAGCCAATGAGATCAAGGGACTGGCCTCCAAGGACAAGTCGCAGATCAGCAGAGGTTTTGAGATATTGGAGGATCCGGATTGCGGCGTGCCAGTGATCAAGTGAGGGATCCTGAAGAAATTGAGAGAGCCGGTGTGGAAACTTTAGAGGTTATCCCTCACGAAGTTGTCCCTAGTTATGGGATCGATGGTCCTAGCGTCTGTAAGACCAAGAATGCCTCCTTTTCTTTACTCCGAGAGAGAGAGAGAGAGAGAGAGTGAGAGAGAGGTAGTCGATGGATGATGATATCCCCCCTACAACCCGGAGTCAAGGGGAAGGGTATTTGAGCCCTCCCCCTCAACCCTAACCTAAGCACAAGCACAAAGACAGACTGACAACCATGAAGAAGGAACCCTAGACCCAGAACCCTGACCCATCCCTAAACCCATACCCTATCCCCGCCAGCTCGCCTGTCATTACGCGCATCCGGTTCGTCTTTTTGTGGCGCGGCCCTCCGCCGCGCGATACCCAAGGTTCACCGCGCTTGCGCGCATCCACCCGACGCGCCGTCGTGGATTTTCCCGTCCCGTGGCCGGCCCGCGCTTGCGCGCGGCCGCCCACGCATATAGCCCCGCTGTCGCCCCGCTTTTTCCTCCCCCGACTAGCCGTTCCAAGAACCTGGTCGGCCCAGCTCCATCCATGAGTCGGACACCAAAGCGGGTCGCGGCCCGCCTCCCTTAGTCATGCCCGTCCCGCAGTCGCGTGCCCGTTCCCGCCGCGCCCACTGCTGAGCCCGCAGCGGCTACTGCTGAACCCGCAGCGGCTACTGCTGAGCCCGCAGCGGCTACTGCTGAGGACCGGCGCACCCCCACTGCTGAGCCTAACCTACCAGATGCTGAGCGCGCAGGCCGCGACGCAGTCCCCGACCCAAGGCTATATAATGACACCACACCGGATGACCGCAAAAGCAACATCAGGGCGCAAGCATTGGGAGACCCAAAGCAGGGAAACGATGATTTGGTTGTATTTGGGTGGGGCTTTAGGAGAGTCTGGAGTCCGCTTCCGGAGAAGCTTGAAGGAAGTCGCGGTTGGAGACCAAAAGGTTCTTTACTGGGTTGAGGGCAGGAAGCGGTTGTAGGCAGACTTGATGTAATGAGACTGGCCAATGGAGACAGTTTTAGACTTACGGTCGCGCTGGATGGATAGCAACAGAAATAGGTGGAGGTCCTTATCTGAGCCAACCTTGAACTTACCGCTGATTTGAGTGATGAAGTTTTTAACAAAACTGGGCGTCCCCACAACGGCAAGATTGTCAACATGAGCAGCAACTGCTCCCTCAAGAACCCCACTGATGAGCTTGTAATAGAGAGACGGGTCATACAAAGACTGTGATAAGCCAAGAGAGAACATTGCAGAGATTAGCTCAAGATTCCACTGGCAAGGCAATTGGCATACTCCATAGATTGCGCGTGAGACTTCACAGACCCATTCAGCGCGGGACGGATCCTCAAATCCTGGCGGTTTGGACATGTAGATTGGTTTGTCCAGGCGGCCGTTCAGGAAGGCAGTTTTGAAGTCAATTTGATGGCCGATCCAATTGTTGTGGCCTAGCAGAGAGAACAAAAGGCAAAGACTTTCCATGCGGAGAGTCAGAGCAAAGACTTCATTGAAATTGAGCCCATGGATTTGAGAAAAACCCATGGCAACAAGGCGGGCCTTGAGCTTAAGAATTGAACTGTCCACTCGGCGTTTGACCTTGAAAACCCACTTACAATGGATTACCTTCCTACCGTTGGGTGGAGGGACAAGTTTCCATGTTCCCATACCCTGGAGCGAGGACATTTCATCCTGCGCAGAGAGAATCCATCGGCAGCAATGTGGTGACTTGAGGAGCTGTTTCAAGGTCTTCGGAGCGACAAGGTTGTCTTTAACGGAAACGGATTGGGAGAAATTTCCGTAGCAACTGGGAGATCAATGTTGCCTTGAGGAACGGCAGATGGGGGGGAGGAGACCGGTAGGGTGACGGTTGGAGCGTGTCATACTGAAACCAAACTCAGTCTAACCTCAGTCTTACCCTCAGGCCTGATCTACTTTCTTAGGAACTTCAACCTCAGGGCTCAGGAGACTTACATCAATATGTCTCCAGTAACTATATACCTCAGGATCTTCATGCAGTACATATCTACATATAGTCTAACCTCATACTATACACAGATAGACTCCATAGGCTTGCACATACTCAATCTCCCAGGCTCTACTCTACCTCTCTGTCTAACCCATACCTCTTTGGGTTACCTCTCTTTCTAACCCATACCTCTTTGGGTTATCTCTCTGTCTAACCCATACCTCCTCTGTGTGGTTTATCCTTTGGGAATCTTTATGTACATCCTCCTGCAGATTGTATTACATACTCTCTCTACTTAGTACATAGTGTCATGACTCCCATGTACACTGTACATCCTTCAACTTTACTCTCCCAACTTAGACAGCTCAGACCTGGAACCTTGTCCCAATGTAGAAGCAGCCTAACCTAATTTAGTAGCATCCCTGATCAGCCCTCTCTGTTACTTAGACTGTTCCCATGACATCATGTGTGTAGTCTGAGCCCCAATCACTTGTACCTCTGTTGTAGTTCCAACCTCTTGTCTATTGAATAAGCCTCCTCTTTCCTCTTCCTGATGCTTCCCCCAAGAAATCAGTTTACTACTTCTTACTAGGAGATCCTTCCCAGCAAGTGTCATTCAGCACCATTCAACCCAATCCTCCTCTGCTCCTGTTAGCCTCCTTCAGTAACCTTGCCCCCAAGCCTACTGTGGGTAGAGACCCCTCTGTGCCAAGTCCTGCTTGCATGTCAGCAGCCCTTGTGACATTAAACTGATTTCTTCCCCAATAACCCCTTCTTCACCAACCACCCTCCCTATTCTTTTAGACAGCATCAAACTTTTCTATTGAGTTGTGGCAATTTTTGTTTGCTTTATTTCTATCCCTACCTTGAACTTGGCTATTTGATTTGTGGCCATTTTCATTGCTTCCCTTACCTTACTGTCAAACCTACTCAGAGCTCCAGCTCTCCACCCTCTAAGTATCACTTCAACGCTTTGACGCTTCAACACTTTGACACTTTGACACTTCGACACTTTGACACTTTGACACTTCGACGCTTCGACACTTCGACACTTTGACACTTTGACACTTTGATGCTTCAACACTTCAACACTTAGACAAGGTATAGTAACCAGTATTTGACTGTCCCATAAAGGTAATCAGAGGAAGAAAAAATCCCTTTTTAATCATTTTATTCTTGCTCCAAGGTGAAGAACAACTTTTGGGTAACTAATTATTCTTAGAAGTAAGAATGCCCCCACGACGTGCTCTTTTTTCTCATATTTCTAGCCCAGCAGTCACCCGCAGCTCTAGGGGGAGAGGTACCACTGAACCTACTGACCATTCTACCCCTAGATCTTGTGGAACAGGTAGGACCTTTTCTAACCTGATTACACCAGTGGCTACCACTTCCACTCCTATGGATACAGGTTTATTGGAACCTATTCCCCAAGTATCCCTTTCTACTATTCCTTCTTCTGACAATGCTAGCCTCCACAGGATCACAGGTCAGTTTCCAAGCCCAGGTTACCATGGTTTTGACTCTCCTGCCTATGATGCAAGCATGGTCCCAATCCCAGGAGAAGGTGAGGAAGATGAAGAGGATGAAGACTCAGGATTTAATTCCAGAATCTTGAGTGGCCTGGGTTCACCATCCCCAGAGGGTAATCCTAGTCAAACTTCTAATGCAACAGCAGTCCCTTCACCTTCCCCACACACCAACCTTCCTTCCACCACTCAGGCTCCTTCAACGGACCCTTCCCTGCTGGCAATTCTTCAGCAAATGACCACTGCAATGACTCAAATTTCTAAACCTGCTGACCATGGACCCTCTACTAACTTTAAATCTCCATCTATCAATGCCCCAGATAAATTTGATGGAACTAACCCAACCAAGCTTAGATCATTCCTTCAAGCTTGTGAACTCATTTTTGCAAATGATGAAAGAGTTTTTGCTAATGACAGAAAGAAAGTATTTTTGACAGTCTCTTAACTTTCAGGAAATGCCAGTCGATGGATCCAACCCTATCTTGCTCACATTGGTAATCATGAGCCAGAATTCATACTTAACTCCTGGCTTCTATTCACTCAACAGCTTCATACCCTTTTTGAGGATCGTCTAGAAATCCAGCGTGCTGAGAAGGAGTTAACCCTCCTTAAGATGAAAGACAGTGGTTATGCTACTAACTATATCACTGAATTCAGGACACTTATGACCAAGGTCTCTGGGTGGGGTGATAAAGCCTTTTTCTTTCATTTTAGACAGGGTCTCCCAGCCAGATTACTGGATCAACTAGCTGGTTATGATGGACCTCAAGAAACCTTGCAAGACCTAATGGATATTGTTCTTAAGTATGACACTCGTTACCATCAAAGGATCCGGGAGAAGTCCTTCACTCTCCCTCAGACCTCAATACCTGGACCCAGTCTTCCAAATCCTCAGAAATCTCAACAGACCAGCCAACCAGGTAGGTTTAAGGGGAAGACCAAGCCAACCCCTACTAATTCTACTCCAACCTATGTCCCTAATCCCAACGTAGGAGAGGATGGACACCTCAAGGCTGAAGAAAAAGCTAGACGAGAAAGAGAGGGTTTGTGTAACTAATGTGGAGGAACTCACAAAATTAGCCTCTGCAGGAAACTTCCAGATTTTAAGCCTGGCCAGAAACCCAATCCTATGAAGCCAAAACAGGGAAAAGACTAGGTGATGGGAATGTGGTACTCCTTGACCATCACCCTCCTAATATTCAAGTACAAACTTTGGAAAGGAAAGACGCTAACCCTCCTTCCAAAGACTTACGTTTTGTTTGCTTGACCAATAACCAGGCTTAAAGTGTACTTGTTGACTCTGGAGCAAACCAATCTGTTATTTCAAAATCTATGGTTTTAAAGTTTTCTCTATCACTCAAACCCCTGACCACTCCTATTTTCCTATTTACCTTCAGTCCTTCTGACTCACCTTCCCAGGAAATCACCCATAAGGTTTCCTTCAAATTCTCTTTTCCCTCTTTTCCCAACTTAGAATGGGATTTCTTGGTTGTTGATACTCCACCCAAAGAAGACATTATTCTAGGTATTGACTTCCTCCATTTCTGGAACCCAGAGGTAAATTGGCAACTGGGATTGATCACCCCAAGACACCAACCAACTTTGGATCATTCCTCTTCCGTTGAACTCTGCTTGGACACTACTTCCTTTCCATCAGTGAACCTGCAGGTCACTGCTCCTGTCCCCTTTTCAGAATCTATGCACTCACAACACTTCCCTTTGAGTTCAACAACTACTTCTGTGAACAGGATATTCTTTGTACATTCTCTGAAATTCTTGGAGGATATGGAGAATGATCTATCCGTTCAAGTTTTGCGTATGATTATTTCCACTTCTGACTCTGACCCAAAGCAGGCTACTGCAGAAGTTTTGGATGAAGATGAGGAAACTGATGAAATTGAAACTGTGATGGAGAGAGTTCCTGATGCTTATCATACCTTTTTAGATGTTTTTTCCAAGGTCAAAGCTGATAAACTCCCTCCTCATCGCGCTTACGACCATCATATCAAACTGGAAGGCCCTATGCCTCCAGTTGGGCCTATCTACTCCCTTAGTCACCATGAGAAGGAGGCCCTACAAGCCTATATAGCGGAACATATAGAGAAAGGTTTCATTTGCCCCAGCACTTCCAGCACTGGAGCACCTGTCCTCTTTGTAAGAAAGAAGCCGGGTGGTTTGCAATTGTGTGTTGACTATTGCAAACTCAACGCTGTGACTTGAAAGAACCGGTATCCCATTCCTCCCATGACTCACTTATTAACAGTCTCTTCTGGTTCTACCATTTTTTCCAAAATTGACCTCAGGGATGCTTATAATCTCCTTTGAATTAAGGAAGGGGATGAACATCTTACAGCATTCAGAACTCAGTTTGGGAGTTTTGAATATTTGGTAATGCCTTTTGGACTCACCAATGCTCCTGCCTCTTTTCAAAGTCTTGTTAATGACATTTTTGCAGACCTTCTGACCATCTGTGTGGTGGTATACCTTGATGACAATCTTATTTTTTCCAAAACTTAACAGAACATACAGCTCATGTGTGTGAAGTCTTGAACAGACTTTGGAAGAACAACTTATATGCAAAAGCTTCTAAGTGTGAATTTCATGCCTCCTCATTGGACTATCTAGGATATTTCATTTCCAGAAGTGGCATTGAAATGGAAAACTCCAAGGTCCAGAAGATCTTGGACTGGCCACCACCAACGAAAAAAAAGGCCTTGCAACAGTTTTTGGGTTTTTCTAATTTTTATCGCAGGTTTATCATTAACTATTCCAGAAAGGTGCACCTCCTCAATGCTCTAACTGGAGCAGACCCCATCTTTCCTTTATCCCCAGGGGCTCTGCAGCAGTTTGAGGACCTCAAGGTAGCCTTTACTAAAGCTCCTATACTCAGACATTTTGATTTTTCCTTACAAACCTTTTTGGAGACTGATGCCAGTGACCATTCCCTAGGGGCTGTCCTCACCCAATTCTATCTTGATGGATCCAAACACCCAATTGTGTTTGACAGCAGAAAATTGGGTAGTGGTGAACTGAACTATGAAATCCACGATAAGGAACTCCTGGCCATTGTATGGGCCATCAAGATCTGGAGAGCTTACCTCCTCAGTCTTTCTTCTCCCTTTGAAGTTCTCACTGATCACTTATCTCTTAAATATTCCATGACCTCCAAAGTCTTGACTTGTCGCCCAGCCCTTTGGGCTGAGTTTCTGTCTGAATTTGACTTCACTATAGTCTATAGACCTGGAAAGCAATCAATAGTGCTTGATGTCTTGTCACGTTGAGACAACGTTTATCCCAAAGGGGGGATTCCCTATGCAGAAAAGAATCCAGCAACTGTCAAACAACTCTTGAAACAGACTGACTTTGAACCTTCTAGAATTTTCTTTATCTCTGCAAAACAGGTTGACAAACAATTGGAAACCTTAATTCAGTCCCAGATCTCCAACAAATCAACCCAGCAGATTATTCAGAAACTGCATAAAAAGGAACAAGTAAAGAATTACCTTATAGACCCAGACACTGGACTCCTTATTTTTCAAAACAGAATAGCAATCCCCAAGGAGGATGAAAAAATCCAACTTGAAACACTTTGACAAAGACATGACTCTCCCCTCTCTGGCCTCCCTGGACAAGACAAAACAGCTGATCTAGTCAAAAGAGATGCCCATTGGGAAAATATGAATTCCTTTATCAAAGATTATGTTTCTTCTTGTTACCTTTGCAGCAGAAACAAAGCCAGTCACCACAAAAAGTTTGGACTCCTCCAACCCTTCCCAATTCCAGATTCTCCCTGGACTTCACTCTCTATGGACTTAATCTCACAACTACCACTATCCAATGGGTTTGACTCAATCCTTGTGGTGGTTGATTGTTTTTCAAAAATGTCACTCTTTATTAAAACCAGAACTGATATCTCCTCTGTGGAGTTGGCTAACCTACTAATTTCTCATGTTTTTACTGAACATGGCCTCCCAACTTACATTGTCAGTGACAGAGGATCTTTATTTTTTTCTTCCTTTTGGAAAATTGTATGTGAAAAATTACAGATAAAAAGAAATCTTTCCACAGCTTATCACCCTGAAACAGACGGACAGAAGGAACAAGTAAATAAGATCCTAGAACAATTTCTTAGGATGTATGTCAGTTATCACCAAGACAACTGGGATACCTGGATCCCCCTTGCTGAATTTTCTTACAATAATTCCACTCACACTTCTACTAAGCAATCTCCTTTTTTCACCATCTATGGACAACATCCCAACTTTGACAGTATCCATGTAGTAGATGATCAACCTGCCAGCCACTACATAACCCAGATTCACCAGAATCAAAAGTTATTGGGTATTGGACTAGAAAAGGCAATTAAAACCTACAAAAGATATGCTGACCTAAAAAGAAGTGACTTTCCTGCCTCATTTACTGTTGGAAACAAAGTTTGGCTCTCTTCTCAAAATATCAAAACTACTTGTCCAACCTATAAACTCTCAGAGCGATGGTTAGGTCCCTTTTTGATTACAGAACAGATTGGAAAAAGTTCATTCAAGCTTCAACTTCCACAACAATTGTCCACCATTCACCCTGTATTCCACTCCTGCTTACTCAAGCCATATCTGGACAACTCACTATCCTCTAGGCACCAACCACCAACTGAGCCAGTCAAAATTGATGGTGAAGAAGAATGGGAAGTGTCTCAGATATTGGATTCCAAACTTAAGAGGGGGAAATTATTTTACTTAGTTGAATGGAAAGGCTTCCAGAATGACGAGGAAGCACTACTTGGGAACCTCACTCTAATCTTACCAACTGCCCTACTTTACTTCAAGACTTCCATACACTTTATCCCTCAAAACCAAAGTCATCCTGAAAATAAAAACAATACAAACCTTACTCTCCTTTTCAAAAAGAAAATATATATATATATATCAATAACATGATAAAAAAAAATAAAGATTCTCTCTCCTTTTTCCCTTTCTTCAACCTTTGCAAAAAAAAAAGATCAATTACCCCCCTCTAAGAAAATATAAATAAAAAAAAAACAAAAAAAATAAAATAAAATAAAATAATAATAAAATAAAACAAATTTTATTTAAACAACTTTTTAGATAGCTTCACACATCAACTCTCCCAACTCTTTTACTCTAGTCATCCAAGTATTTACTAATTTTAACTTGGCAACTTGATAAGAATTTGGCCCCCTTATAGTAGTCCCTACTTCAAAAGTATGCCCAGCTAAAGCCAAAATATCAGCTAGTCTTTTCTTTATCTCTAAAACTTTCTTCTTTCTAGCTTCTAAAAAACCATACTTCTCTTTTCTTATCTCACTACCCCAACCCTTCTTTAAAACTTCCTGAAAATTTGAATTTAAAGTTCTAGAATTCCTACTATAAATCTCCAAAGATTGATTAACTTGATCTTCATTTAAAACAGAATCTTCTCTCAATCTTCTTCCTTCCATCATCTCCAATAACCTTTCCCCACTTTCCAATTCCTCCAACCAGACCTCGGTTTCACCTCTTCTTTCAATTCCTTTCCTTCTATTTCTTCTGTCTTCCACCAACTTCATCTTTACCTCCAAATCCTTCATCTTGTTCCTCAAATCTTCTAGCTCCAAAGAGTCATCTGATCTGCCCCCTTCTTCAACAATGATCTCTCTTCCTTTTCCTTTAAAGATCTCTTTGGTGGTTCCTCTATCTTCCTCCATATCACTTAATTCCATCTCCAAACTCCCTTTGGCGTCTTCATCATCATCTCCGCTTCAACAATCCGCTTTGGCGCTTCAATGGTTTGCTTTGAAGCTTCAACGGTGGGCTTCAACGCTTTGACAAATCGCTTTGACGCTTCGACGTTTGACGCAGTGCCTCCCTCTTTTCTTGCGTTTCCTTCAATCTCTCCTGCATCAAACAGACTATTGCAAACCTTTATCAGCAATCCAGCACCTCCAATACTAAATCCAGAAGCACTTACCCAAAGATTCATCAAGTCTGGATGAGTAACCCAAGGTCTTGGCATCATCATCTGGAGCCTCTTTTACTTCAAAAGGTTGACTCTTCTCCAGGACCCATTAGGTTGGCCCCAAGGCCTTTCTGCCTTGCTTATCCATATCACACATTCTTCCATACTGCCTACAACTTTCACATTTGGCAGAATTGTGCTTGATACTGGTGGTGCAGATTCTTTCAAGCTTGACGCACCTATCACAACTTGGGTAGTATTGCTGGACTGGATGATAATTGTTGGTCTTCTCCATTGGATAGGTTGGTGTAGGTGATCTGGTGTAAGGAGATAAAGGTGGTAATGGGGTGGATGGTGGTGATTGTTGTGGGTAAGGGGAAGGAAAACTCAAGTTAGACATGGCTGAAGGACAACCTGGATGGCCTCTTCAACCTCTCCTTTTATGGTCATCAGGAGATGCCCTCTTCTTCACCAGGGGGTACTGTCATACTGACACCAAACTCAGTCTAACCTCAGTCTTACCCTCATGCCTTATCTACTTTCTTAGGAACTTCAACCTCAGGGCTCAGGAGACTTACATCAATATGTCTCCAGTAACTATATACCTCAGGATCTTCATGCAGTACATATCTACATATAGTCTAACCTCATACTATACACAAATAGACTCCATAGGCTTGCACATACTCAATCTCCCAGGATCTACTCTACCTCTCTGTCTAACCCATACCTCTTTGGGTTACCTCTCTTTCTAACCCATACCTCTTTGGGTTATCTCTCTGTCTAACCCATACCTCCTCTGTGTGGTTTATCCTTTGGGAATCTTTATGTACATCCTCCTGCAGATTGTATTACATACTCTCTCTACTTAGTACATAGTGTCATGACTCCCATGTACACTGTACATCCTTCAACTGTACTCTCCCAACTTAGACAGCTCAGACCTGGAACCTTGTCCCAATGTAGAAGCAGCCTAACCTAATTTAGTAGCATCCCTGATCAGCCCTCTCTGTTACTTAGACTGTTCCCATGACATCATGTGTGTAGTCTGAGCCCCAATCACTTGTACCTCTGTTGTAGTTCCAACCTCTTGTCTATTGAATAAGCCTCCTCTTTCCTCTTCCTGATGCTTCCACCAAGAAATCAGTTTACTACTTCTTACTAGGAGATCTTTCCCATAAAGTGTCATTCAGCACCATTCAACCCAATCCTCCTCTGCTCCTGTTAGCCTCCTTCAGTAACCTTGCCCCCAAGCCTACTGTGGGAAGAGACCCCTTTGTGCCAAGCCCTGCTTGCATGTCAGCAGCCCTTGTGACAGAGCGGGGGGAGAGATTGCAACGGGAGAAGTAGGATGAGGAGAAGATGGAGGGTGAGGGGAAGGTGGAGAGGGGGGGACATGATAGGTGGGGAGAGATGGCATCCAGTAAGAGCCAGATGAGCTAGCACTCATTGAGCGCGGCCAGGACAAGGGATCAGGCTGATAGTTTCTGAACACAGGACCTGGGTCAGGATGGGTGATTGGAGGTGTACGTGGTGATTGGGTGGACGAGTCATCCAGAGGCCGCTGGATAGCTTTGTTGGTCGGAACGCTGGTGCTCACAGGTGGATTTGGAGTGGTTTGAGTTGGAAGGAGATTGGATGTGGGTGAGAGTTAAGGGTTATTATCCATGTTGGTGGGACAGTCGTTAGGAAAAATAGCATTGTTGAAGAAAAAGTTGCATGATTTAATGACCTTGCGGCTTTGAGAGTCAAGGATGCAATATCCGTTGTAGTTGGGGAGATAAGACAGTAATACTCCGCACTTTCCTTTCCTGCTGAGTTTTGATTGGTCTGCTTCAGGGACTTTGTACCAAACCCTGCAGACAAAAGGATGGAGATATGACAGTGGAACATCATCGTGACAGAGAAGAGAGTTAGGCGACACAAATCCAGAGGGACTTTTACAAGGAAAAGAATTGAAAGCAAAGATAGAATGTCTGAGAGCATCCCCCCAGAAAAATTTGGGTAGATGGGAGGAGATGAGTGAGGCTCAAATCATGTTGCATATTGTGCAATTGGACCTTTCAGCAACACGGTTGAGTTGAGGGGAGCGTGGCGGCCCAGTTTTGAGGAGTATGCCCCTTGATTCAAGGTAAGTTTTCATTAATTTATTGAGGTATTCACCTCCATTGTTGGTACAAAGTGAAGAGATCTGGGCTTGGTATTGATTTTCAAAAAACGAAATGAAGATTTTGGTGCACTGGAATACGTCTGACTTGTTTTTGATTGGATAGGCAAAAAGAGCTTTGGAGTAATCATTGATAACCGTGACAAAATACTTGTACCCTTCTTGAGATGTGGTTTTGAAACTACAGACGTCGGAGTGAACAATTTGTCCCGGTCTAGTTGATCTGTGAGTTAGTCAAGTGTGGATGGGAGTCCTAGTCATTTTTGATTTGATGCAGATTGGGCATTGCTGAACCTCAAGATCGTTTGACGGGAGCGGGGAGATATTGTGTGATTTCAGGAGCTTTTTGAGGGACTTGAGATTCAAATGGGACAGCCTGCTATGATAGCCGAAAAGACTGTTTTCAGGTGAATGAGAAACAGCTGAGGAGAGAGAGTCGTAGCCGCTCACTTCTTGTTTTGGGAGGTAGTATAAGTTCCCATTTTGATATCCTGATTGGAGAGACAAGGTTGTTAAGTTGGTGACTTTGTTGTCAAAGATTTTGCACCCGTCTTTGGAGAATACAACACTGAGCCCTGAGTCGCAGATGCCTGAGATGGACAGAAGTGGTTCATTCAATTTTGGGATCACGAGGGTCCTGATTTGACAGAAAGGGAGACGTAGAGATCCTTCTGCCACAGAAGTGATGGTGGATCCATTGGCGAGGCGAACAGGAGTGTGGTTTGTCTTTCTATCAGAGACCTGGTATTTGTACGGAGTCATGGAGACTGAACACCCAGAGTCAAGATTAAAATCTCTCTTCAGATTTGCTGTCAAATTGGTGAGATTGCAGGTGGTGGAACCAGCATGCACGATGATTTGAGAGTCAGAGAAATCGTCCAAGTCACCATCTTCTGATTTGTTTTCCACAAAGGCCTTGCTTGCGTTCACGTTAGATGGTTTGGATCTGACTCCTCTGTCATTTGGTTTCTGGTTGTTTCTTTTGGACTGTTTGATAATTTGAAGCAACTTGGGGCACCTGGAAAATGAATGTCCTTTGGTCTTGCAGTTGGTGCAGTAATAGATTCTAGTATAGCTGTTCGGATTCTGAGTCAACTTCTTTTTGGGCTTAGTTCTTGCAATCGTTATGGTATTAACTGAATGGACTATCTCATCCTTGATTGGAGTCTGTCTCCTTAGGTGTGCTTGTTTAAGTGCGGCAATTATTTTGGACAACGGAACCAATTCCTTGTTCATCATATTCAAGAAGCATCCAAGCCAGTCTTCTGGGAGAGACAGTAAGATTGCAGTAGATTTAAGGTTTTCCGCGGTTAGAGGGTTTTTGGGAGTGATAAGTGAGCCAAGTTTCTCTCCGTAAGACACTTTTTCAGAGAGGTGGGTGGTCATATCTTTATTGTTGAGTTTTGTTAGAAGCAACTTTCTGAGCCAGTACATCCTTCCTCCCGACCAATTGTCTTCGTGAGCTTCCTTCAGGGCGTTCCACATTCACAGAGCGCTCTCTTCATACTTTCTGATGTATTGGAAGTTGACAGGGATGATGTATCTTGAGATTACGGAACAGACGGCCAGATTATCTCAAGATAGCATTTCCGGACTAGTCTTGGTTGGATTGTTGTTGAACAGATAGCTTACACCAGATGCCCTGAAGTGGATGCAAAGAATCATCGCCCAGTCAAGGTAGTTTGATTCCGATCCGGGAGAGTTAAGCGGAGTAATTGATGGTGTCTTCAGGACAGGATGGCTGGTTTGGTATTCTTCCATTGTGGTTTGTATTACAAGGTACGGATAAAATTTAACAACAAGGAATTGAGTTGGATCCTTCTTGGGATAAATTGAATCGTGATGATTAACGCTCTGGGCTCATAACCTGTTGGGCTCACTGAGGATACGCAGAGGAGTGAGCAGAAAGAAGGATGAAGCATTCAGTCACTGGAGAAAACAAAGCAGAAAAAGGGAATAAATAGAAACAGATGATGTAGAAATAAATCTTACCTGAGGATACGCAGAGGAGTGAGAAGAAAGAAGGATGAAGAAGAAAAACTTCTATCTGTCTCAACCTCTGTCCTCAGGTATTAGTGGTTGAGAAGATATCACGGATAATGTGACATGAGCAGTGAAAGTGACATATGAGCGCGGGTGAAACACAGACTGAGACAAGTATGAGTGAGGGCGTGTGACAGACATGGGAAGCACACCTTTACATTGATATATCTGATGGTTGAGTCATGAGGAAACTGATATGAGGAGAAGGAAGTAGAAAACGAAAAAGAAAAGAAAACAGAGACAGAAGCAGTATGGTATACATGAGACCTATTGGGTGGCATCAGATATAAGTACTCCAACATCTTAATCATACCTAGCTCTAAATCAACTTTGTTGCTTAATAAGTCAATTTTGTTGGTCAGATGAGCTGAATGATTAGGACTTGTTTTCTTAACTTCTTCCTTAAGCTGGTCTATAGTTGCAAGAATATCTTCCTGAAGAACTGATTGGTTTTCATCAATATGTTTCATCAGGTCCAACTTACTAGCTCTCATACTGTCCTTGATTTGTTTCATTTCCAACTCATCAATTCTCATAATCTGAGACTGAGTGTCAATCACTCTGAAAATACTTGAACTTAATTTGTCCAATTTTTGATAAACTTTTTCAAAGCATTGGCTAATAATAGTAAAATTGTTAGACACATTTACAGAAAATCTATTAAGAGCTTCTACATCTAATTGTGGTACACCCTTCTCCACTTCTGGGCTAAGGATATTATTCTTTCCCAATCCTTTGGGTTCCTTAACTTCTGATGGGCTGAGGACCTCTTCTTTTTGGGGTCCTTTCCCTTGAAGGAAGGTAACTGATCCCAAGGATTCCAGTTCTTCACTTAACCTTCTACTTCTTTCTTTGGGATCAAACTTTGCAGAGAAATCTGAGATTTCTTTGCCAGAGAAATTGCTTTTCTCATACCTGGTTGATCCTCCTGAGTCTGAGCCAACCTGAATTGTTCCCAATAGCTCACGTGCTCTTTCACTAATACTTTGACTCTTTCCTCCTTGGTTGAGTCCAGCTGGGGTGGCAAAGGAGGACCTGTACCCTCCTGGGATAACATGGTGGGCAACGGATGGCTCTCCAATGGTCAGTTGGTCAAGTTGGTGGCCACGGTTGTCGCCGTTGTTGTCCCGCGTGACGCTATGGTCACGGGTTTGAGTCCCCTCAGCGCGCTCGCAACTGGAGTCCTTGCATGCACGGGTTTCTCCGGGCGGAGATCCATATGACAGGGCTCTACCGGTTGCACGGGTGTTGCACCTATTTTGATACATAGCACCAAAAAAAATGTGTAAGTCCTTTTGTCAAAACTTTGAAAAAAAGACTTTAAAATTATAAAAATATTATTTTTCGTGTGTTTTTATATTTTTAATATTTTTTAATAAATATTTTAACTTACTTAGAGTTAAATTCAAGGTTACCAACATTTGGTTGGTATCACAACTATCCTTGAAGGGTATTACAACGGGGTCTGAGTGAGTTCCAATCAGATCCTGGGATAAATCCAAGGTTAAGTCCATGGGACGTCCTCTAGAAGGTCCTGGTTAATGAGATCACCAAAAACAAAATCCACTGAGATGGATAAAAACAAAAAATATAAGCTTAATATTTTTTGTATTTTCACATGTTAAAATGATTTTTAGAAAAAAATAATCACTTTTATTATTTTTGGATTTTTCTTTATCTTCAGGTTTATTTAGTTTACAAATTTAAAGCTTCCTTTGATAAATCTTCCACTCCTTACTTTGCCTTAATAAAGAATTTAAATTGATAATTCTTTCAAGCTCAAGTTCTTTGTTTTTTATAAACTGCTGTTCATAATAAAGCAATTTCTCCCATTTTTGCTCAGGAGTTATAATAACAGGGACAAAGTTACGGAGTTTTTCTTATTTTTTCTTTTTAAGAAGGTTCAAATAATAATTGATCAATTCTTTGTTGGTCTTAAGATCCACTAGAGAAACAAATGATCAAAAATATATTTTATAAGTATGTTAACTTATTTTTAAAAATAAATAGACTGGTCCAAGGAATAAATAATTAAAAATTAATTATTTAAGGATATTTCCCCGCCAGACCCCCAGTTTTTAGCTCTCTGATATCAGGAACCTTGCAGTCCTTTAGCTACAGAGAGTGATAAAAATGCTGGAATGATAATAACAATTATTATTCAAATAATAAACACTTAGAAGCTCAAATAAATTATTTAATAAGAGAAGTTGCAAGCTTTAATTGGTTTGGTAGTAAATGGTTTCAATATAATATAAAAGAGGGGCCACATTATTATACTACTGTGGATCTTTACAGATACTAATGTGGATCTTTACAGACTAGCAACCTCTCTTCAAAGGGCCTCCTTAGGCAGTTTAAGAACCTTGGAATAAATATGGGTGCCTTAGAAAGGACTTATTCCACTAATGGCCGGGCTTAACAGCACAAATGGCCTAGACAGGAAGGGTAACAGTCACTCTGAGCACTTAACCACGAAAATCCTGGAATAATTGGAAGGGTTTCAGAGCAGATGGGGTAGATTGCTTGCCTAAACTTCAATGGTTGATTGGTTAATATAGGTAAATAATACTACTGCAGACTAAGTCTTAAATAACTTTCTTATCTTCATATAAGCACTTGATTAACAATGACACGGTTTCTGATTGATAATAAATAATTCCTGGTAACTGATGACGGAATAATGGATCCAAAGAGGTCTGTATAAATACCTTTTTGGGGTGATTTTGGTCTTCTCAGGGCAAGTAGAGAGGGTTCTGCTCGTGGGCTGAGGCTGGCAAGCCAGTCAGGGCAAGATTAGCATGTCCACTTGGTGCTTTTAATCAGCTGTCCTTAGATCTGCTGGATTTCTGTACTATTTTAGCCACAGGATCTGTTAATCTGTCATGACGTAAATTTGATCATTCTGTACTTGTCCTTCATTTTTACTATTGATATTGCTTCAAAGCGTGCAGATGTGAATTTTAACTAATTTTCCACCATCTGCTGATCATGTAGATTATTTTTAATAATTTTTATGAACACTCCTTGTGGTGTTTCGTGGTCTTCAAAGATCAGCATCAGTGATTTAGGTGATAATCCTTGATCTTTGATTTATTATTAAAAAATGTTTTAAACTTAATTTTCATTAATTTAGTTTTGATCTTTTTAGATCATTAGTATGCATATGTCCGTTTGTTACATATACTGGGCAACCCTAACTAGGTTTTAGCTCTTCTGAGCGGTACCTGGTTGTCAGATTAGTCACAACTGATCCAGACGCGGGGATCAGTTAGTACAGATGCGCGCGGGGTAGGATCTGCTGCATGAGTGGCAGAATCAGCTGCGCGCGGGTCTCTAGTACGTGGTAATATGCTGCTACTAGTACGTAGGGATATTTAATGATGCAGGGCTGCGCGCGGGAATTGTGACATAACACATTTCCGCATGTAACTCCTAAAATATACACAACACCTCAATTCTGAGTGAATTTTAGGTGTAAACCCTATACGTGAAAATATGTGTGAAATATTAGAATGGCCAAAAAGTGCCATACTGGCGTTCATAATTTTTAGTACTTTTCTTTTTAATTATTTTAAAAATATAAGGACTTGGAATTCAAGGGTGGGGTCAGTGAGTGACCCTACCTATCTTTGGGTGAGGAATCCATTCCCGTAATAATTTTTATGTATTTCTCACTTGTTATTTTTTTAATTGAGATATTCTTATTTTTCATAGTTTTGAGTTTCTTTTGACAGGTTGCTCTGTACATAGTAGCAAGCTGACACCAACGCAAACATCACCAAGGAACTCCAAAAATAAGAATCCTCCCCCATCAGCTTCCAAGGGATCAAACAATCCTCCCCCATCAGCTTCCAAGGGCTCAGGTCAGCTCAAGAGAGCTGATCACATCATCCTGTTCAACTGGCTCAAAATTCTCTCCAACTATGATGCCTGCTTTGGATCAGACAATGAAACACGCGTTGGCCAACCTCCACCCTCTAAGGTCAATGGTTATCTCCTGATGGCCAATGAACTCAAGAACAAAACCAGAGGTAGGATGGATCTGTAATCCAAATAGATGATGGAGAAATTCAATAAATAACAACCCAAGTACAAAAAGGCCAGCTCCATGTCAATCTCCACTGGCTTTGGTATCACCAACTCTGACAAAGCCAAGGGAATCAACTTGGTGGTTGATAAGTTGGACTCCATTTGTCCTTTTTATATTCAAATGGGTGAAAAATTTGGAAATAAGGCAAAAATCACCCCCCTAGCTGCTTTTGATGCCCAACAATCCCATTCAGTTGCAGCTAAGGACTTGGCTGGGAATGCTCTGCCTATCAATGGTGATCGCAAAGAAATCTATGAGTGGCCCCCATCCTATTCCAAGGAGGATATTCAAATGCAATCAGCTCCAATTGCATCTACTTCTGCGTTGATTGAGGATTCAAACTATACCTTGGACCGCTCCCCTCCTTCTTTGGATTGCTCTCTTCCTCTGTTAGAAGATCAAATCAGCCTTGCTGATGCAGAACAAGATACTCCTCAGTCTCCATTACCCTTGACATTTGTTCAAATAAGGAACCAAGCTCTTTTCTCTTCCTTCTTGTTAATCCTGAGTGATTTAGATTGTAAAAAACCGGGCTAATCCATTCCAGAATGGCCAAAAACTTGAGGCAATGGTGCCTCCCACATTGCCTTCAAACACTAGTGACAACTTTTGGACTCAAACCTTCTCTTCCAAGGGTAAGCAAAAGGCCTCTAATTCCATCAATATCAACCCCAAAAGTCATCAAAAGAGGAGAAAAACTTCTGATTTTCCAGGCTTTGAAGAAATCATTGTGAAGCAAGATTCACATAAGTCCATTTGTTGAGCTTGCTTTCAAAATCATGCCCATTGCTTCTCCCCTGAAAAAAACAGTCAAATCACAAATTGAATCCAAAAAACTTGACTTTAAAAAGCAAAAGTGGGATTGTCAACTTCCCATGGATGTTCAAAAACAGAAAGCCAAAAGTTTGGCTAATCAACAAAAATGGGATGCTGAGTGGAAGTTGAAACAGGCTGAGCTAGAATTTCAAAAAGAGGAAAAGTAGAAGGATTGAAAGCAAGCACAACTGGAAAAGGAGAGGGAACAACTTGCAACCAAAAAAAAGGATAACGTATCAGTAGCCTTGGCTTGCAATGGTAGCAGTAGAACAGTAGATGAAATAGAGAAGATAACATGAATTCTGGTCTTGTAAATATATTTGCATGGGTGAAAGAAAAAGAAAAAAAAATATTTTTGATTACAACATTTGAGAGTATTCTTAACCCCACCAACATACAAATATTCTTTGTTTTTATTGATATTTTTTTCTAGAGTAAATTTCGCCATTATTCAAGTCCCTACAAATGTTTCTAGTTGTTTTATTAACTCAAAGTGACATGGCCATTCTTGTATGGGTTGCTGTGTCCACAGCAGGAAAGGTACAGTGCTTGTACTTATTAGCTGCCCAAACCATTTTGACTATACCTCTTTGCTTGAAATCAATTCCAAAGCCAAGGTCAGTAAAAACAACTGGTCATCTGATACTTGATATTTTTCCATATTTTCAATAAATCAATCATTTGATTTCTTGGTTGGAACCAAAAGTAAAAAGAAATATCCAGAGATGTTGCCTTTGTCAATATGAGGAGAGTTGTAAAAAGAATTCAAGTTGAAAGTGATGTGTTTGGAGCAATCAAAAGGTGTAGGCTTGGAACCAAATTCCAACAAAGAGAAAGAGGGGATGTTGTTGTCCTTCATGGTATCACGGTTTGATTCAAAGAAAACTTTGGCCAAATTTCAAAACATTTGTCAAAGAATTTGGGATACTTTTTTGGCCTTAAGGTTGAGGAAAGAATCCTCTTGAGGAGAAGATCTAATGGATGATTTCTTCACAAAACGTCCAAATAACTCTTAAGGGTGCTTTTATTTTTACCATCCAACTGACCACATTTTCACAACCCAATATCTTGAAGGACCAACCGGGTTGAAAATTTTTTTTGGAAAATGAAGTAAAGTGGTGACAAAGTTGATTTCCTTCTCATCTTGTTCTGAGATTTTATCCAAGGGCACAAATTCAATTATTGAAACCAGGGCTTGGTGATCAGATTCATTGAGGACAATTAATTTTCCACAGTAGAAGAAATGGAATGGTTTGATTGTTTGTTTTGCTTTCTCAAACTCTTCCTGGGTAGGTTTTTGACTATTATTTTTCTTTTTCGCAACAATTGAAGGGTACTGTTGGAATTGGAATTGAATGATTGTAATAGAGAGAGTGTTTTTCTTCATTTCATTCCACTTTTAATTTATTTTTATTTTATTTTGTTATATTTTTATTTATTTATTTTTCATCTACTGCTTTTTTATTTTTCTCCTCAAAAGCACCTAAAGTGACACGCATGGGGCTAGAATGATTTATGCATATTTTTCTGGCTGGTCTTCTGATGTCAGTTATAGGGAAAACTGGAAAATATCCTGGAAGTCTTTTCCTTCTTCTTCTTCTCTCACTGGACGTTCACTTTGTTAATCTCTTCTACCTCACAAAACCATCTTTCAAGATCACAAAGCAAGTGAATTTTTCTGGTCATCAAAGAGGGCTTCAAGTAATTTGGTGCAATCATCACTTCATCTATCTGGCGCATAACTTTTTCTAATCGTCTTGTGCTTTCATCCTACTAAAAGTATTCTGGTCATCAAAGAGGGCTTCAAGTAATCCGTGTGTGCTAGGTCTTATCATTTTTCTTTCTTGGAGCATCTTTTGACCGGTGTCATTTCCAGTCCTTGGGTAGGAGCTGTCTTCTTCTATTTTTCTTTAATTCATTTTCAGTCTCTTGTCTAACACAATGATACAGTTCCTGGTTTTTTTGCTTTAAATAGTTTCCCGTAAATAAACTTGGATATTATTTTCTTTCACAATTAACAGTTCAAAGCGTTGTAACTCTTCAACTTCACCAAAATCAACAACCAGAAACCAAGATGACCAATTCTCTAACTGCAAAAATTCTCAAGACGGCCATTGAGGGGATTCCGTTGCTCACCTCCAATAATTTTTCAGTTTGGCATAACCAAGTTGTAAACATGATGGATCTACAGGAGGATCTCTATGTCAAACTTTCAAAGAAGAAGATAGATGCCAATGAAAATCCAATTGGACTCAGCAAGGTGGAGAACGTACAAATCAGAACAATACTCATCTCTAAACTCAATACTACTATCCCACCAATATAATCACCGCAGAAAATGAGAAAGACATGCATCAAATTTGGGAAGATATCAACAAGTATTCTGCCTCTAACCACGCATCTAATCGCACCAGAGTGTTCAAGGAATTCCTTCAAATTCCTTTTTCTCAATCCTACATTTCTGGCTTCATCACAGTCACAAAAACCTCCATCTCACAAATGCACAATGTGGGAATCAAGTTACCAAATGATATCATTGCTTACTTGATCCTGGAGAAGCTTCCATCATCCATGGACACCATAGTTCAGCAAATCACGCATTCAGACAAAAATATTACCCCCAAACAAGTACTCAATCATCTACAAATGTTCAACAATAATAGATTCCTGAACAGAGACGTAGGCACTAATAAAACCAAGGAGAACCCAACCTCAGTCTCTTTTCTCAGCTCCAATGTGAAGGCATGCAATGACAAGTGGCACAATCCAAAAGCGGCTCACCCAGAAGGCAGATGCTGGAAATTGTACCCTCATCTCAGACAGTCCTTTCCCAGAAATAAGAAGTCTGGATTCTCTGAGTCCAACAAAAAAACCTCAGTTAGCTCTCTTCACATGAGCTCTCTGTTTCTTCAAAACTAATTTGTAGCGGATTCAGGCTCTTCAAGGCACATTGTTTCTGACTCTAAGTACTTTTCTCACCTAGACCAATTGTTAACCGGGTATATTTTGACTAGCTTGGGAAAGAACTCCCTGAAGTACGACAGGGTTGGAACTATTAAATTGCTGGATACTGGAGGTTGAGAAATTGTTCTATTGGACGTGCTTTACTTGCCAGGTTCAACTGCCAATCTTCTGTCTATGTGCTCTCTTTTACTAGATGGCTTTGATGTCAACTTCAGAACAAACAACTTTACTATTCAGAAAAAGAACTGGAAGAGAACTGGAACTTAAAAGTGTAATATTCCTTTTGTTCAGTTTGAAAATGCTAAAGCCAATGAAGCCTCTTTTCTCTTGTATGACAAAATTGTTCACAAGTCTCTGGGACATGCAAGCTACAGTAGGATATGTCAAAAGCTGGGCATTCCTATAAAGAGAAGCTCAACATGTGAGGCCTGCGCAATCAGTAAGATATCAAATACCCCCTTCAATAACAAGCATGTTTGTGCTGATAGACCCTTCCAAGAACTACATTGTAACCTGGTGGGCCCATCTATCCTCTGAGTGCAAATGGGGATGGTAACTTTCTAACAATAGTTGATAGCTGCACCAGATTCTTCACTGTGGTACCAATCAAAAGCAAGAGTTATGTGGCAAACGTCCTTCCTTTCCTTATCAATTTTGAGTCAAAAAGGTTCAGTTACAGTCCCATGATTCTGCACTCTGATTAAGGCACAGGATTCTAGAACTCAGCTATTTCTAAGTACTGTGCTGAGAACAAAATTTGTCAGAACTACTCAAATGGCCATTCACCGCAACAAAACGGACTTGCTGAATGGTTTAATCAACTTATCCTGGAATCTCTTTGGACTTTTCTCTATGACTCACAGCTTAAAAATAACCTTTGGCATGTGATCATCAAATTGTGTGCTCTGGAACTCAACCAAATACTGTTTCATAAGTCAAAAACATCTCTGTATGAACTCTTCAAAGGAAAGAAACTCAACTTCAATTACCTTCATCCCGTAGGCAATCTGGTCACCTACATTTACAAGGACAGAGAACCATTCTCAAAATTGGAACCTTGAGGTCTTTGTGGATGGCTTATTGGGTAAAATGATGAATTACTGTCTTATAAAGTTCTTACGTCTGATTGCAACATAATTGACACAAAGCACATTACACTGCTTGACTTCAATGCCACCGTTAAGAGGCAATCTGGTGACACTGACATTGACGTCGGGAATTGGTTTGATGACGCGGTTACTACAAGCAGTGGGACTCCTGACAATGAAGGGGAGCTCAATCAGTTCGTCTTGCAACCTGAGAACAAGAATATTGTCTCCTCCATGGAAACAAATGCGGATTCAATTCAAACGTCCAATGAAATTCAACCCAAAGCTGAGACAACACTCACACCAATCCAAGTCAATTACAATATGCATGTGCGTAAGTCATCCGTCAAGCCTCAAAAATACTCTTATGGGTCCTTGGTGCATTGGGATAGTGGATGGGTGCCAGAAAGGAAGGCAAAGTTGGACAAAATAGAATCCCAAGGAGTCTGGGAGGACTCTGACGTTGTACCAACCCGTTTTCTTAGAACTATGTGGGTAGATTGGTTCAAGCCTGCTACAAGTCTTTCACCTGAAAAAAGCAAGTCTCAACTTTGTATAATGGGCAACCTTCAAACCCCAGGGATAGATTTTGGCAAGATTTACAAGCCAACCGGTAAATTAACAACACTTCTTCTTCTCCTCCTGTGCGGTCTGAATTATGCGCTTGAGCTAAGGCAAATTGATGTCAAAGCCGCTTTTCTCTTTGCTCCGCTGGAAGAGGAACTATACATTCACACACCTAAGGAGAGCTTGCGCACATCAAAAAACCTCAAGCTGAAGAAATCCTTGTACGGCTTGCGGCAAGCTCCTTCAAACTGGTATAAAACTCTGACAACCTGGCTGGAAAGTATTGGGCTGGTTCAATCTAGCGCTGATCCGTGTCTCTACACTCACGCAGCCTGCTGTCTTGTTGTTTTCTTTCACCTAGATGACTTAATTGTAGCCGGGGAAGTAGACTGGTTTGAAGAGGCGTTTTTAGTCAAGTTTCCGGGTTTGTCTGCGCATCCGCCCGATAAAATTCTGGGGATGGAATACACTCAAAAAGGCAACTCCATCTCTTTAAACCAATCACAGCTTATTGGAAAGACCCTTGAGGAGCTGAAACTGTCCACCTTCAAGCCAGTTGTTACCCCCCTGACGCCAGGGATTCTATTGGTTCCAGCCACTCCAAACAAGCAATTGGAATTTCAGAAGCTAGGTGTAAATTTCAGGAAATTTACCGGTCTGCTTAACTATCTAGCCTGCCGGACTTGAGAAGATGTCTCAGTGGCAGCCTCCATCTTGTCTCAATTTAATCAGAATCCCAGTATTTTGCATTGGAAGGAGGTGGTTCACGTGTGGAAATATCTGGCGGGTACTCTGAAAGCTTCCCTGAAGCTGTGTCTGCAGGAAGACGGGCCCTTGAGAATCTACAGTGACTTGACCTGGGTGGATGATCCACATTCACGGCGATCTCAAAAGGGCTATGTGATTTTCTGGAGATCCACACCTATTGCCTGAAAGAGCAGAAAAAAGTGCAACATAACACTTTTGTCAACGGAGGCTGAGCTGAATGCGCTGACCAATGCAGCACAGGAATCACTTTGGATCAAATTGGTAATACACAACTTGTGGTGGGACTCAAGGTGACATCCTGCAGAATTCCTAGTGGATAACAAAGGTCTGGTTGACAAAGTACGCCACTTTGGTTCAAACTAAAAGACCAAATACATTGACATGAAACTCAAGTGGCTCTGCAATCAAATTTCCAATGACAAGCTTCAAATCACTCTCATCACCAAGGATTCCATGGTCGCCGATGCACTGACAAAGGCGTCCAACAAACACAGTTTGAAACTTCTGTCATCAAAATGTTTTGCTTCAGGATTGCACTGAATTATGGGGGGGTGTTGGAATTGGAATTGAATGATTGTAATAGAGAGAGTTTTTTTCTTCATTTCATTCCACTTTTAATTTATTTTTATTTTATTTTATAATATTTTTATTTATTTTTTTCATCTACTGCTTTTTTATTATTCTCCTCAAAAGCACCTAAAGTGACACGTGTGGTGTGGAAAGAATAGAGGTTTTCCCCCCTATAATTGTCCCAAGGTTCGGAAGTTAACGGTTCCCTGCGTCTGAAAGGAGATGAGGATGCCCAAAGTCACACTTAAATGAGAAATAGAAATAAGTAGATGAAGAGATAAAGAGTGAAATTGCCAATCCTTCAATCCTAAGAACTTTCCACCTGGATGTGTATCCGGTATGAGTTCCTTTATTCTCTTGGTGAGATGATTGATCTAATCCAATGATATGATGGTCTCATTCCCTGCCCCCCCTCCTAACCCGGAGTTGAGAGTGAGGATAAGTCCTCCCTCTCAACCCTAACCTAAGTACAAGCGCAAATAAAAGTATGAAAAAGAAACAGAAAACTATCCCAAAACAGAAACCCTAGCCTCCTCTCCCCACCTCTGTACCAAACTTCCCCCGACATCCGTACGCTGTTCTGTCCATCCGGTTTGTCCTTCTCATGACGCAGTCCTTGCACCGCGCGCTACTTGGAGCCCCCGGCACCTGTCCGTATCCGTTCGTCTGTGTCAGCCTGCTACTTAGCACAGAGCAACCTGACAAAGCAACAACAATAATAATATTAAAAGGAACAAAGATAAATGAATAAATAAAATTATTATAAAATGAATGAGTAGGAAATCCATGAATATTATTGTAGAAATGGATTCCCCACCCAAAATAAGGTAGGGTCACTCACTGACCCCACCCTTGAATTCTTACTCCTTATATTTTTTAATTAATTTAATACAAAATGGTAAATGACCACGGCACCAGTATGGCACCTTTTAGCCATTTTAATATTTCACATGATATGTCATGTATAGGTTTCACACCTAAATTTCAGTCGAAATCCAGGTGTTGTGTGTATTTTAGGAGTTACACGGGAAATTGTGTTTTGTCACAATTCCCGCACGCAGCCCCGCGTCCCTACAGCGCTGGTCTCCCGCGTACGCCAACTCCAGCACGCAGCCCCGCGTCCCTACAGCGCTGAACTCCCGCGCGCATCTGAGCAGCGGATCAGTCCCCGCGCGCATTTGAATGGACTGATCTCCGCGCCTCCTATGACATCCAGGTACCGCTCAGAGAAGCTACAACATAGTAGGATCTACACTACATATGTAAAGCTAACACACGAGCATAGATTATGGTTCAAAAACCTTAAAAATCAATTGAAATTAGTTAATAACTAATTTTTAGTATTTTTTATTAATTAAATAAAGATCCAGACTCACCACGAAGTAAGTTGATCAGAACCTTCAAAGACCACGAAACTACATAAGGAGTGGTCGTAAAAATTATTACAAATTACATACAGGATCAGCAGAGTATGGAGAATCAATAAAAATCTACGTCTGCTCACTTTGGACCAGTACTCACTGTACAAATTGAGGATCAGTGCAGGATCAGCAAAATGACTAATCTATTGATTAACAGATCCTGCAGCTAAAAAGGAGCTGTTCCTTGACAGATCTAAGGCCAGCAGGCTAACAGCACCTTGAGGAAGTGCCAATCTTGCCCTGATTGCCCCCCTAGCCTCAGCCCATGGCTAGTACCCCTTCTAGAGGTCCTCAAGCACCCAAAAAGGAATATTTAAACAGGCTCTTTTGCCCTTCTGTTTCCAAATCAGTTAATCAGTTATCAGGAATTATTTATTATCAATCAGACACGGTGTCATTGTTAATCAAGTGCTTATATGAAGATAAGCAAGTGATTTATGACTTAGTCTGTAGTAGTATTATTTACCTTTATTAACCAATCAACCATTGAAGTTTAGTCAAGCAATCAACCCCATCTGCTCTGAAACCCTTCCAATTGTTCCAGGATTTTCGTGGTCAAGTGCTCAGAGTGAGTGTTTCCCTTCCTGTCTAGGCCACTAGTGCTGTTAAGCCTGGCCATTAGTGGAATAAGTCCTTTCTAAGGCACCCATATTTATTCCAAGGTTCTTAAACTGCCTAAGGAGGCCCCTTGAAGAGAGGTTGCTAGTCTGTAAAGATCCCCAGTAGTATAATACTGTGGCCCCTCTTTTTATATTATATTTAAAATATTTATAACCAAACCAAATAAACCTTGCACTTGCTCTTACCATACCATTATTGGAGCTTTAAAGTGTTTATTCTTTGGAATATTATTGCTCCAAGTTCTTTTATCACTCTCTGTAGCTAAAGGACTGCAAGGTTCCTGGTATCAGAGAGCTGACAACTCCGGGCTTAACAGCACTAGTGGCCTAGACAGGAAGGGAAACACTCACTCTGAGCACTTGACCACGAAAATCCTGGAACAATTGGAAGGGTTTTGGAGCAGATGGGGTTGATTGCTTGACTAAACTTCAATGGTTGATTGGTTAATAAAGGTAAATAATACCACTACAGACTAAGTCATAAATCACTTTCTTATCTTCATATAAGCACTTGATTAACAATGACACCGTGTCTGATTGATAATAAATAATTCCTGATAACTGATTAACTGATTTGGAAACAGAAGGGCAAAAGAGCCTGTTTAAATATTCCTTTTTGGGTGCTTGAGGACCTCTAGAAGGGGTACTAGCCATGGGCTGAGGCTAGGGGGGCAATCAGGGCAAGATTGGCACTTCCTCAAGGTGCTGTTAGCCTGCTGGCCTTAGATCTGTCAAGGAACAGCTCCTTTTTAGCTGCAGGATCTGTTAATCAATAGATTAGTCATTTTGCTGATCCTGCACTGATCCTCAATTTGTACAGTAAGTACTGGTCCAAAGTGAGCAGACGTAGATTTTTATTGATTCTCCATACTCTGCTGATCCTGTATGTAATTTGTAATAATTTTTACGACCACTCCTTATGTAGTTTCGTGGTCTTTGAAGGTTCTGATCAACTTACTTCGTGGTGAGTCTGGATCTTTATTTAATTAATAAAAAATACTAAAAATTAGTTATTAACTAATTTCAATTGATTTTTAAGGTTTTTGAACCATAATCTATGCTCGTGTGTTAGCTTTACATATGTAGTGTAGATCCTACTATGTTGTAGCTTCTCTGAGCGGTACCTGGATGTCATAGGAGGCGGGGGGATCAGTCCATTCAAATGCGCGCGGGGACTGATCCGCTGCTCAGATGCGCGCGGGAGTTCAGCGCTGTAGGGACGCGGGGCTGCGTGCGGGAGTTGGTTTATGCGGGAGTCCAATGCTGTAGGGACGCGGAGCTGCGTGCGGGAGTTTGCGTACGCGGGAGACCAGCGCTGTAGGGACGCGGGGCTGCGTGCGGGAATTGTGACAAAACACAATTTCCCGTGTAACTCCTAAAATACACACAACACCTGGATTTCGACTGAAATTTAGGTGTGAAACCTATACATGACATATCATGTGAAATATTAAAATGGCTAAAAGGTGCCATACTGGTGCCGTGGTCATTTACCATTTTGTATTAAATTAATTAAAAAATATAAGGAGTAAGAATTCAAGGGTGGGGTCAGTGAGTGACCCTACCTTATTTTGGGTGGGGAATCCATTTCTGCAATAATATTTATGGATTTCCTACTCCTTCATTTTATAATAATTTTATTTATTCATTTATCTTTGTTCCTTTTAATATTATTATTGTTGTTGCTTTGTCAGGTTGCTCTGTGCTAAGTAGCAGGCTGACATTCCCCCACTCCAAGATATGACTATATCTGAAAAAATTTTTGGGGCTCAGTGTCTTTTACTGGCTCTGTAGTTTCTCAGGTGTATAGGTCCATCTGGAATGTTGTTTTCAGGTAGCCATTCATCTTTATCAGCTGATTCTCCTTTGTATCTGACTAAGTAAAGTCTAACATCTTTTCCTTGGATCCTTTCTTTTTTATCTTTAAGGATTTTACTAACTTTTCCTTTGTCCTTCTCAGGCTCATCTAAGACTGGTATTTCAAGTGAAGGGGTCTTTTCTCCTTCTCTGGGATGTTAGTGTTTGACAAGGCTAACTGGGAAGACTGGGTGTTTCCTAGAGAGTTCATTACTGAGGATGACTTCTACGGCATTCTTACCATGGAGTTTCTTGATAGTGAAAGGCCCAACAAAGGCTGGTCTGAGTTTTCTGTTTCCAGCCAAGTTATTGAAATTGGCGGTTGAAATTAGAACTTGATCTCCTATTCTGAAATCAGGTTCTTTGTGAGTTTTATCCCACCTCTGTTGGTTGTATTCAACAGCATCTTGTACACACTTAGCAGCGTGCTTGTTTGCAATATCTATCATGTTTTTGAAGTCCAGTGATGTTGGATGGATATTAGTCAACTCCTGATTGAGGTTATCTTTGGGCAATTTGGGGATCCATCCTCTTTCCAATATGTAAGGAGCTTCTTTGGTAGTAGAGTGTTTACTACTGTTATAGGCCATTTCTAGTGCAGGTAAAAGGCTAACCCAGTCATGGCAATATACGTCTGTATTTTTGTACTCCATCCCAAAGCAACAGAACCTTCTGAGCATATCCTCTAGAGTCTGGATCATTCTTTCAGCTAATCCATCTGTCTGAGGGTGATAAGCTGTAGAAAAGGCTAAGGTAGTTCCTAACATATCATGGAGGTTTCTCCAGAATTCAGACGTGAATTTGGGGTCTCTATCACTGATAATAATCTTAGGAATTCCTACATCAGCAATTAGTCTGTTCCAGAAGAGTAAGGCTACTTCCATAGCTGTGTCTTCCTTATGGTTAGGTAGAAACTTGGCTTTCTTAGAAAATCTATCTACAATAACCAGGACTGAGTTGTAAGAGTAAGCTCCACCAGGGGGCAGTCCTGTTACGAAGTCCATGTTGATAACTTCCCATCTTTTCCTGGGCTCAGCTATCCTTTGGAGTAGTCCAAACCTTTTCCCAGTTGTCCTGTTGGACTTCTGACAGATTTCACAGCTTGAAACATACTTGATAGTGGAGTCTCTCCAGTTGATCCACCAGGCAGTCTGTTTTACTTTATCTAGGGCTCTATCAATAGACAGGTGACCCGAAGAGCAATTGTCATGACATTCAGCTAAAACAAGTTTGATATGCTCTGCTTTGGTCAAGACTATAACACTAGAGTGTTTATGCCGGTAATATACTATCCCATCCCACAGTGTGAATCTTCCTTCTTTATAGGACTTCAGCAGGGGTTCAGGTAAACTGTTTATGAGTTCAGATGGAGGTGAAGTACTTTCTATGATGCTAATCAAAGTCTTCATGCCAGAGTTGTATGCTTCTCTGATGGAGCTGAACAGTGATTCATCTAGTTCACATATGTGAATTCCTATGATGGGGACTTCAAGATTAAATAGGTTAATGTTTAGTATAGGAAATATATCATGATCTTCTGGGTCATGAGCAGGGTTGCTAGTATCATTTGGTAGAGAATTTCTGCTAAGACTGTCAGCATTCTGATGTTTAACTCCAGCTTGGTGGACTATTGTCATCTGACCTCTGTACTGTTGTATGGCTATCTGCCATCTTAACATATGCCTGCTAGGAGTTTTCATGTTCATGAGAGTCCTAACAGCATTGCAATCAGTGATCACCACGAAATTTGTACCTTCCAAATAATAGTGGAGTTTTTCTAATGCCCATACTAGAGCAAGGCATTCCATTTGGCTGGCACCATATCTCTTTTCAGTATCTTTGACTTGTCTAGATATGAAGAGTATAGGTTTCTCTACTGGTTTATCTTCTTCTATTACTTCTTGGTGTAATGCAGCTCCTAATCCTTCCATGCTAGCATCTATGTAAAGTTTGAAAGGTTTAGAATAATCTGGTTGTATCAACACTGGGGCAGTAGTCATAGCTACTTTGAGTTCCTCATAATTCTTTAGTCTTTCATGAGTCATTTCAAACAAAGTTTTGTTGTTGCAGATCTCATATAAACACTTGGTGAGGTTAGCAAATTTAGGTATGTACTTCCTGTAATAGCTGCAGAAGCTTATAAAGGATAAGAGTTCCGTTTTGTTCTGGGGCATAGGTCTGTTCATTACTGCTGCTATCTTACTTTGGTCAGCAGTTAAAGTTAGTCCAGAAACAATGTGTCCTAGAGCTTTGAGTTCTCCGTATCCAAAGTTGCACTTTTTCATAGATACTTTTAATCCTACTGCGGCGATTGTTTTAAGTACTAGCCTTACTTTATTCATGTGAGTATCCCAATCGTCTGAATAAATGATAACATCATCTATGTATACCATCATCCAACCTTGTCTGATGAACATTCCTAAGACTGTATCCATCATTCTTTGGAAGTGGGAAGGAGCATTTTTAATACCAAATGGCATTCTGAGATACTCATATATGCCTAAATGACATATAATTCTCATAAATTTCCTACTATCCGGACTGATAGGTATTTGGTGAAAGCCTTTCAACATGTCCATAGTAGTAATGAACTTAGCTTTAGAAAGATTATGTAGAGCGTGGTCAATCCTTGGGATAGGATAATAGTCAGCTTGGGTGTATTTGTTGAGCATTCTAAAGTCTCCAACCATCCTAGACTTATCATTGTGCCAGGCTATTATCACGGGGGTAGTTACGTCTACTTGCTCATTATGCCCTACTTTCCGTAAGACTTGTAAGTCCACTAGTTCTTGGATGTGGCTTTCTAGAGCAGTCCTGGATTTTGGACTAGAAGGGTAAGCTGTTCTCCTGAGGTTAGGAGGGTAAGGAGGCTTAATAGTCAAAGTTAAGACCATATCATGACCTTTAATATTACCAATGGGATGGTCCTTAGTGCAAAAAGCATTCTGGTTCTCAAAGCATGCTTGGAGAATATCTCTTTTCTGGTTTTCACTAAGCTGGGAATTCAAGGCAGCTTGGGAAAAGTATTCCTGGTTAAAAGTTTCTAAGTGTCTCTCATAAGTGGAATCAGTAGCTTTAGCATTGATATGGCATATTTGGAACTTCTTGTTCCAATCTCCTCCTATAGTGAAATATCTCCCTTTACTCTGGAAGACATCTATCCCGTACAGGCAAAGAGAATCATTTCCTATAATAAAATAATCACATACTCCATTTTGAAGTACTACAAATTCAATCTTTATCTTGATTGATCCTTTAGAGTGGGGGAGTATGATTTCTGTTGGCCATACTCCAATAGCATTGAGAGGTGAGTTACAGCTGCTGAACTGAGCTCGAGGTACAGGTAGTAAGTTTTTCTTCCAGTTGGAATCCTGTTTATCTAAGTAGTCAGTTCCAACACAAGAGCAGAAGGCTCCACTGTCTAGAAGTAATTTTACGGGGGAACCTTGTATCAAGCCAGTGGCATAACAAGTTTTACCACCGGTGTACCCTTTTCCAATAGAAGGTTTGAGGGTTAAGGTCTTAGCTTCAGAAACATGTTGGATTTTCATGTTGGGTGTCCATTTTTGAGGCAAATTGCTATCTTCATTAACAGGGTTAATATCTAGGGAAGATTCTATGTTACCTTTGATGACATTAATGGGATTAGTGATAATTAGGTCACATTCAGAGATGGAACCATCAGTGTCATCTAGTTGGGGGTCAGGATTAGTGTCATCCTCTTCTCCTTCAATAAGATTAATCTTTCTCCTGGGTAAAGGACATTCAGGTCTTACATGCCCTGTTTGGTTGCAATTCCAACATGTCTTTTCTTTGGTCACCAAAGTATTCTTGGCTTCTGAGTTGTTAGGTAGGAGTTCTTTATTCTTGTTATTATAATCTTCCTTATTCCTGGTAGTTGGTTCTCTGGGTTTATTAAGCTTTTTGTCTAAGCCATTCATGTCAATAGTTTCTTCTAATACTCCTATGAGAGTGGAAAGGTCAGAGTTCATGGGCATTCTGCATCTTACGCTATGGTTAAGTTGTCCTGGACATAGGTTGAGGAGTCTTTCATTGACTTCTTCTTTATCAGCATTTGGGTAGAAGCAGTCTAGTCTTCTCTTCTGGTCAAGCCACCATTTGTGAGGTTTGTCCTTAGATGGATCAAACAAGGAAGTTTCGAAAGTTTTCATCATTTTTCTTTTCCAAATTCTGGTACCAAATTGTTCCTTAATCAAATCTTTCCATGAATTCCATGACAAAGATCCTACCTCTTCTCTCTTATTGATGAACCAGTCAAGGGCTACTCCTTCAAACAGTCTAGGTAGTCTTACTACGGCTATGTTATCAGGAAGTTCATAAGAGGCCAGAGTATAATCAATAAACTTGATAAAACTGACATGATTGTATTCTCCTTCTCCGGAGAATTTAGGCCACTCAGTGATAGGGGGAAGTAATTTTAATGCTTGTTCTACTTCAGGAGTGGGACTAGGTTTGAAAGATTCAAGCCTTGTTAGTCTTGGTCTAGAAGGTAGTTGGGGCGTACTGTGGTACCTGGAAGGTCTGATTTCATCAGAATCTGCAATGGGTTGAGATAAGTTTATCTTTAGATCTCTGAGATCATTCTTAATCATACCTAATTCCAGATCAAGTTTGTTACTTAATGAATCAATTTTATTAATAATATGAGTAGGTGAAGTGTGGTCTGTTTTATTAATACCTTCTTTGATTTGTTCAATAGATAGAAGAATTTCTTCTTGGATAGCTGAAGTATTGTTTTCTAGGTAATTAATTAGTTCTCCTTTACTCAAACTAATGCTGTCTCTTATTTGTTTTACTTCTAACTCATTGATTTTGATCAAGTTGGATTGGGATTGCATGACTTTACCAAAATTGGTATTTACTTTATCCAATACTTTATCAAAACATTTGCCAATGATGTCAAAGTTATGAGAAACATTTATGGAAAACAAGTTGAAAGTTTCTACGTCTAATTGCGGTACACTTTCTTCCATTTTCTTGCCAAAGATATTATATTGTCCCATTCTTTGGGACTCTTTAATTTCTGATGGGCTAGAGATCTCTTCTTCCTGTTGTTGTTGTTTCCTCTTAAGGAAACTAATTGGTCCCAAGGATTCCAATTCTTCACGTAACCTTCTACTTCTCTCTTGGGAATCAATTTTTGGAGGGTTATTTGAGTCTTCTTTGCCAAAGATATGGCTTTTCTCATACCCTGATGGTCTTCCTGGGTCTGAGCCTGTTTGAACAGTTCCCAATGACCCACGTGTTCTTTCACCAATACCTTTATTTTCTCCTCCTTGGAGGAGTCCGGCTGGGGTGGCGTAGGTGGAACGGTATGCTCCTGGGATTTCACGTTCAACAAGGGACGGCCCTCCAACGGTGAGTTGGTCGAGTCGGCGGCCGCGGTCGTTGTCACGGTCGCTTGGATCGGAGCGATCACTGGCTCTATCCGCATTGTGTTCGCGACTGGCATCCTTGCGCACACGGGTTCCTCCGGGCAAAGATCCATATGACGGGGCGCGTCCACTGGCGCGGGTGTTGCGTCTGTTTTGATGCATTTTTAAAGATAAGTTTTTGTCGAAACTTTGTAAAAAAAATAATTTTTTTTCGAGTAATTTTTTTATTAAAAAAAATATATTTCTTACTTATATGAAGGTTTAAAGGCACTAAGTCCTTGTTGGGGTCAGGTCCGTCCTTGGAGGGTATTCCAACGGGATCTGAGTGGGTTCCAATCAAATCTTGGGACAAATCCAAGGGTCCACAGTCTGGGACGTCCTCTAAGAGGTCTTGGTCAATAAGATCACCAAAGACAAAGTCCACTAGAAAGGATAAAAAAATAAAAAATATAAGTTATATATTTATTTATTTTATAATAATTTTTATTATAATTTTCGAGTTTTTGTGATTTTTTTTTTTTTATATATAAAAAAAAATAAAAAGGAGATCAAAGCTCACTTTTATAATTTGGATACCGTCTCTTAAAAGCAGAAAGCTTTCTTTGATAGGTTTTCCACTCTTTGTGCTGTCTTAACAAGGAGTTAAAATTGATAATTCTTTCTAACTCTTGTTCCTTTTCTTTTAAGATTTGTTGTCTATAATAAAGAAGTCTCTCCTGTTTCTGTTCAGGAGTTATAACAACAGGCACAAAGTTACGTAATTTTTCTTCTTTTTTCTGTTTAAGAAGATTTAAATAATAATTGATCAATTCTCCGTTGGTTTTTAAATCCACTGGAAAAATCAAAAGATCAAGATAAATAATAAGTATTTCTACTTATATATATAATTTTTTTATATAAATAACTGGTCCAGGAGATAATTAATTAAACAATTAATTATCAAGGATATTTCCCGGCCAGACCCCCAGTTGTCAGCTCTCTGATACCAGGAACCTTGCAGTCCTTTAGCTACAGAGAGTGATAAAAGAACTTGGAGCAATAATATTCCAAAGAATAAACACTTTAAAGCTCCAATAATGGTATGGTAAGAGCAAGTGCAAGGTTTATTTGGTTTGGTTATAAATATTTTAAATATAATATAAAAAGAGGGGCCGCAGTATTATACTACTGGGGATCTTTACAGACTAGCAACCTCTCTTCAAGGGGCCTCCTTAGGCAGTTTAAGAACCTTGGAATAAATATGGGTGCCTTAGAAAGGACTTATTCCACTAATGGCCAGGCTTAACAGCACTAGTGGCCTAGACAGGAAGGGAAACACTCACTCTGAGCACTTGACCACGAAAATCCTGGAACAATTGGAAGGGTTTCAGAGCAGATGGGGTTGATTGCTTGACTAAACTTCAATGGTTGATTGGTTAATAAAGGTAAATAATACTACTACAGACTAAGTCATAAATCACTTGCTTATCTTCATATAAGCACTTGATTAACAATGACACCGTGTCTGATTGATAATAAATAATTCCTGATAACTGATTAACTGATTTGGAAACAGAAGGGCAAAAGAGCCTGTTTAAATATTCCTTTTTGGGTGCTTGAGGACCTCTAGAAGGGGTACTAGCCATGGGCTGAGGCTAGGGGGGCAATCAGGGCAAGATTGGCACGTCCTCAAGGTGCTGTTAGCCTGCTGGCCTTAGATCTGTCAAGGAACAGCTCCTTTTTAGCTGCAGGATCTGTTAATCAATAGATTAGTCATTTTGCTGATCCTGCACTGATCCTCAATTTGTACAGTAAGTACTGGTCCAAAGTGAGCAGACGTAGATTTTTATTGATTCTCCATCCTCTGCTGATCCTGTATGTAATTTTTAATAATTTTTACGACCACTCCTTATGTAGTTTCGTGGTCTTTGAAGGTTCTGATCAGCTTACTTCGTGGTGAGTCTGGATCTTTATTTAATTAATAAAAAATACTAAAAATTAGTTATTAACTAATTTCAATTGATTTTTAAGGTTTTTGAACCATAATCTATGCTCGTGTGTTAGCTTTACATATGTAGTGTAGATCCTACTATGTTGTAGCTTCTCTGAGCGGTACCTGGATGTCATAGGAGGCGCGGGGATCAGTCCATTTGATTGCGCGCGGGGACTGATCCGCTGCTCAGATGCGCGCGGGAGTTCAGCGCTGTAGGGACGCGGGGCTGCGTGCGGGATTTGGCTTACGCGGGAGTCCAACGCTGTAGGGACGCGGAGCTGCGTGCGGGAGTTTGCGTACGCGGGAGACCAGCGCTGTAGGGACGCGGGGCTGCGTGCGGGAATTATGACAAAACACAATTTCCCGTGTAACTCCTAAAATACACACAACACCTGGATTTCGACTGAAATTTAGGTGTGAAACCTATACATGACATGTCATGTGAAATATTAAAATGGCTAAAAGGTGCCATACTGGTGCCGTGGTCATTTACCATTTTGTATTAAATTAATTAAAAAATATAAGGAGTAAGAATTCAAGGGTGGGGTCATTGAGTGACCCTACCTTATTTTGGGTGGGGAATCCATTTCTGCAATAATATTTATGGATTTCCTACTCCTTCATTTTATAATAATTTTATTTATTCATTTATCTTTGTTCCTTTTAATATTATTATTGTTGTTGCTTTGTCAGGTTGCTCTGTGCTAAGTAGCAGGCTGACAGTCCGCGCCTGTCATTGATGTCCCATATTTTCCAGCATCATTGGCGCGCTTGCACGCGCGCTCCATCAGTTCCTTTATAGCCCGCGGATTGCTCCTCTCCTACGTATCCAAACTGGCGCGCCCGTAAACCTAGTTGAGCGCACTACCTTCCAAATCCAATCTCCAGCGCGGATCACCGCCCACGCCGCATTTGATTCTGAGCCCAACCTGCCCACTAGCTGCGGAGCCAAACAGCGGCTGCTGCTGATCGAGCAGCTGCGGCTGCTGAGCACTCCGCCAAAGCAGTTCCCAATCCGTGTCTATAAATTGACACCACATCCCCCCCAACTTGAGTTCTGTCCCCAGAAGTCTTCCATTGCTTCACCACACTACCACCACTGCTACTTCCACTACCACCCCCACCACTCCCACTACCACCTTCCCCATCCTCCCTCCGCACCCTCATCATGGTCCCTCCCTGCACCTACTGCGCAAGGAACGGTCTTCCGTGCACACTCCTCTCCAGCCGTTAAGCTTGCTTGGCCTGCCATGCTGGCCACCGCCAATGTTCTCTCCAATCAGCCGCATGCTACCCAAGGTTCAATTTGATTGGTTTGCAGAAAACTTGGTCAAGCTACTTTGTGGCTTCCTCTCGATCCCAAGGGCCCATGGAACGGATTCCCGGCGCAAATTATTGGCGCAATTCCGGGAGCTCCTGGCAGACGCAAGGAATGGAATGGTCCAGGCAATGGAGGCGGATTAGGCGGGGCCCCTCTTTCCTTTCTTTTCCTTTTCCTTTCCTTCACTTTTGTTGTACCTTTTCTTCTCATCATTCCGCGCTTGGAATCGATTACCCATTGCGCGTACCACTTCCAAGTGAGCCAGTGAGCGGCCTAAAAAAAGTAAGAGACCCCGCAAGTAAAAATTGAGAAAAATATGATTTGTGAAAAGAGAGGGCAGAGCCGGAGTAGGTCTGCGCGCAAGATTGGCGCATTCCGCAAAGTTGCCTTCCGGTGCCCCTCAAAGATACCTAGACCGCCCCAGACGGACTGCCACACAGTTCCCCGTACCCCTCCTGTAACAAACACAACAACCAAACACCAGCGCGTGCCACCGTAAGGGAAGAGAGAGAGAGAGAGTAAGAGAACGGACATTCTGGGGTGCCTAGTTGTCCCAGCTGTGAACCAGCTAAAGCACCCCCTCACCAAATCAAGCTTATTCCCATACCAACCACCCATCCTCAAGATATCCTGAGAGAAAAGAAAAAGAGAAAAAGAAACCAACAGAGAAGAAAAATAGAAAAGAACACATTTTTTTTTGCACAAAGCCCATAGACCGCCCGCAAATTGCTCTTTGTCCCGCTTCCCCCATCCGCGGGATTGTCCTTGCGTCCCGGTTCCGCGGGGCTTTTCCTCGCGTTCACGGACCCAGCTTTGTGCTGCGCCTGCGTTTCCTGCAAAAAACCCCAAGCCAGCAAAGAGCCCACAATCCAGATAAGAAAGAAACATAGAGAAACAAACATTCTGGGGTGTCTAGTTGTTCCGGCTGTGAACTGGCTAGGCACCCCCTCACCGAATCAAAACTTATCCCCTACCCCCACCACCTCCCCCCCCAACTTGGCCACTGTCCCCAGCTGGTCGCAACTGCCTACTCCATTGCAACGGCACGTTTTCCGCTTCTCCGCCCAAAGACAAATCCCCGGATCGCGTTCCTAAACCATCTCCGCGCTCCACACTTCCCTCATCTGATCCGTCACCCCCTTCCACTGTCTTGTTGAACAAGGTAGATCCTTGCGCGAAGAAGCGCTTGACATGCGAAGCTGCTGCCTTCCGTTTCAGCGGAGTACCATCTAATTCCTCCAACTGATAGCTGCTGCCCTTGAACTTGGACAACATGCAGAACGGGCTGTTCCACCCATTAGCAAACAAATTCTCCCACTGAGACTCCAGACTCCGGTTGTACAGGAGCACCAAATCCCCCTTCCGCAAGGGATCCCAGAGACAATGCAAGCAGCGCTTGTCCCAATAGCGCACCGATGCCATCCAAGTCTTCTTCAGCCGGTCCGCGGCCTTGGCAAGCATCCCGTCCCGTCAAAGGAGCTGTTTGGCGTGAGCCTCAAGAAATTTGGCGGAGGTCTTCACCTTCCACCAGTCAACCCCCAGGAATGTCTCCAACTCAATGTCCATCAGAAGCACAGGGCCCTGTCCAAAAAGTAACTTGTACGGCAAGCAACCTGTTGACCGCTTCACAGAAATCCAATCCGCAAACAGAACCATTGGAAGGGTCTCCTGCCAGCGCTTACCGTCCTCCCTGCACATCTTGACCAGGGCGTCCTTGATTGGTTGATGCCCGTGTTCAATCATGCCGGCCCCCTTGGGATAATACTCTTTCACTTGGCCAAACTTGGCTCGGCAACTCTTCACCAACTCAACCAAACGGCCACAAAACTCAGCCACTCCTTCCACAGTAAACAGACAAAGCAACCCTTACCGCTCAAGCCAATCTTCCTCCAGAAACAGAGCAACTTTGTCTGCCAAGAGCTTGACCAACGGACGCGCTTCTACCCAACCAGACAGGTTGTCCTGCGCAACAAGCAGATAGGCAAACTTACCGGCCTTGATGTGGACGACATCAAGCAAGACTCTACCAAAGAGGGCGTCTTCCCCTGTGGGGTTTCTGACTTCCTTAGGCAATCTCGTGCTCCGCCGTTGACAGGCTTTGCAGGACGCCAACCATTCCCATACCGCACGCACTACCCCCGGCCACCAGAACCGCCCTTTCATCCGCCTCCGCGTTTTGATCTCCCCTCAATGGCCAAGATTGTCGTGAAGGCTTTGGAGGATAGCTTCCTGATCCGCCCTTGAAGTGGTAACCACAAGAGGAACCGGAGTCTTCCGCCGCCAAAGCTGCCCCTCCTGTACATAGAAGTTTCCCGCTTGCCGCCTTGCCCATTGCATGTGCTTTTCCATAGTTCCGTTGGGAAAACAAAGGTCCCGCAAGTAATCACAAAGAATTGTGTACCGCCCGGTCTGCCGGAGCGGAAGCTGAACGCCCGCCTCCACAACCCCTACCTTGACAACTGGCGTCTCCACATTGAGCAGTTCTGCATCCTCAAACGGGTTGTCCCTTGGATACAGCAACAACGTGTCGGGCAAAGTGAATTCTTTCCCTGGAACATGAACAACAGCAAAGGAAAAAAGTTGAAGGAACGCCACCCACCTTGTCATGGGAGCATTGGGCAACGCCGGAGAATTGATCATCCGCACCAGCGCCTCCGCATCCACCAAAAGCTCAAAGTGAAACCCCCACAAAAGATACTGAAGCCGCCTCACAATCTTTGTGACCCCGCACAACTTCAACTTCGGCTGAGAGTACCGGCTTTCCGTCTGAGTGAAGGTGACCGACTCGTAAAGCACCGGCCTATCCTTACCGTTGTCCTCTTGATTGAGAACCCCCCGGCCCCAAATTCGCTGGAATCAACTGCTAGACTAATTTGTCCTGCATTGTATTTGAGATCGCGGAGCACAATGTCACGTCCCACAATCTCCTTGAGCTTCCGGAACGGGCTATTGCACTCTTCTCCCCAATTCCACTCCGCGCCTTTCCGCGTTAGTGATTGGAGAGGGCTTGCCACCTCCGCAAACCTCTTGATGAACATAAGGCCATAGCTAAATAATCCAAAGAACTGAAGGATATGCAACACCATCCGCGGGGTAGGCCATTTGAGGACCTTGTTCCGCTTTTTCTCCGCAATGCGCCGGCCTTTGGAAGCAACAACATGGCCAAGGACTTTGAGCGCCGGAACACAAACCGCCAACTTCTTCCCCAAAACCATCAGTCCTGCCTCCTCAATGCAAAACAGGATGCGTTCCAACGTCTGCGCGTATTCCCACACAAAACGTTGGACGCCGGGAACCTCAACCTTCTCTGCTCCTCCGTAATTAGATTTTGGACCTTTGATGCCCGTGTTGTCAATGAAGATTTGGACTCCCTCTGGAAGATCATCTTTCAGGATCCAAGCCATTTGTGCCTGGTACACTGCCACGGAATTGGTCGTGCCCTGCGGTAGCCAAGTCAGCTGCATTCTTCCCAACCCAGTATCAAATGTCGTTACAGGCCGCAAGCAAGGATCCAACTTGCGCTGGTTGTATCCCCCCATCACATCCACTAAACCGTAAAAAGCGCGCCCTGCCATTGACTCAAGGAACTCGTCAACGCGAGGGGGCTGTCCTGCATCCCAGATCGTAAAGGAGTTGAGCCCCTGCAGATCATGGACCATCTTCAACAACTTTCCATCCTGCTTAACTACCGCAAAGATTGGACTGGAGTAACTAGAAGTTGACTATTTGTAAAGGCCAGTCTTCACCCGTTCCCGCACCAAATCCAGAAACTGCTTCCAGACCGCCCGCGGTATTGGAATTGGCTTGATCTTCCACGGCTCGTGATTGACAGTGGGGATGACATAGGGGTTGCCAATATTGTTTTTCAGAAGCCCCTGCTCTTCAGGTCCGAATGCAAGCGCTCTTTCCCCAAGAACCAGAATCAATACCAGCAACTCACGCTCCTCTGTACTCAACCATTCCGTTGGGCCAAAATTGAAAGCTGCAATCCGCTCCTCTATGATCCGTGCCAAACTAGTAACCCAACCCAAAGCCTTAATTGGCGTGACCCAAGGGTCCCGCAACTAAGCGATTGGTCGAAGGGGTCCTTTCAATTCCTGGGGCATTGGCTCATTCCTTGTTCGGACCTTCTGCAACACCGGCTTGTACTTGCCAGCGTTGCACCGCATCATCCGCATGCATCCTTTGCTGTAGGTCCTGCACAGAATGGAACCGCGGCTTTTGCCTTTGCTCACGAGTGTGGCATGGTGATAGGGTTTTTGAAGCGTAGTACCCTCGGGCAATGCATACTGAGAAAAGGGAATTACTTCTGCGACATGCGCGCCCTGCACTTTCCTTCCTCCCCCTCCCTGCTCCTCATTAGTCAACCGCCCGCACAAAACCAGAGCTTGTTCCGTGCGGTCTCCTTGGTCGACTCGGAAAAATCCTCCAAGGGTCGCCCGTCGCAGACCAACTCCGCGTCCGGTTCCTCCTCATACTCCGACACTCTCCTCCACTTTCCTTTCCTGTGATCGCAGATAGTTGTCTCAAACCTTCCGCTGGACAAATCCTCCACCGTAAACGCCTCTGTTCCCACCTCCGGATCAAAAACCATTTGTGCTTGGAACCCAAACATGAAAGGTCTTCCCAAAATCACATCCCCACAATCAACCAAAAGAAAAGAAAGAGGCTTAGGGACCCTTGCAACCTCAACCTCCTCCTCCTCAACTACCCCATCCACACAACACTCCCCCCCGTTAAGCGCGCGGAGACCCATTGCACATTTCTGCCAAACCAACCCCAAATCATCCACCATCCGCAATGGCAGCAGGTTCACCATTGAACCACTGTCCACCATAGCCCACACCTTCCTCCCCGCTATGACCATTGGAAATTAAGCAAGCGGAGTCAAAACTGATTTGAACTCACACTCCTTGCGCCCCTCCTCCTTCCGCGCCACATGAACCCGCTGCACCTTCTGAGGTTCCCGGCCCTGACCGCAATCCCGCAACGCCTGCACCATCTTGTCTAGCACCACCGGAGACACAGCCGCCAGTTCCTGCAAGGTCAGCAGGACCAGAGTCTTGTTCCCCATCACCCTACGCACAATTTCCGCCGCTTTCTTCCTCCCTACAGGATTTGTTGCCAGCGCCTTGATTCCGGGCACGCGTGCGGCCTGTTTTGGAACGGTCAACGGGGGTTGCTCCTTCCCATCCACCTCCATCTTATCCAAGACCGCCACCTTCTCTTCCGTTGGCACTACCCTTATCTCAGCTTCCACCTGAGGTTGTTGCCACAATTGGGGACCGGTAACAATGCCTAGTGACGCTTGCGCCGTTGTTCCCGCCTCCTGACCCCGTGTGCGCACCTGCTGCATTGCGGTTGGCTGACTTGGCTCCATCGGAATCTGTTTTCCTGTTGGAAACGTGTACGCCATCCCTGCAGGTCAAACCAATCCCACTTTGAGATCCTTTGTAAGCTCCTCGCACGCCAATCGCCATTGACTGTTTGCCCCGCAGTAAGAGCACCCCCTTGGCACAAAGGTACCGGGTGGCCAAAACCCTTCCACCATGTGAGGTGGAGGCCCTTGTGGCTGCTGCTGGCCCATACGGCTCATGCAGATCTTCAAATCCTTCATCAGTTCCCTCAATTCACTTACCAGAGGGGCGTGCGCGGGTTGAGGAACCGGAACACGCGTGGAAGTAGGTGGAACCGGGGCCAAAAAATGCGCTGGAGCCAAAACCTGGGGGGAAGATTTCTTTGGTCCCGCTGGGAAGGACTTAGCGGTATCCTCAATAAGCTCTTCTAAGTTGAGCTCACTCTCCACAGCCTGGCAAATGACAGCCAACTCCTGAAGGAGCGCAATGCTCCCTTCCAATGACCGCTTTACCAAGTTGTGATTGTAAAGATGCCGCTGCACCCTTGCCTGGAGTTGAGCGCCTAAACCGCCCAGAAACGCGCATTTCATGGCCCCCGTCTGTCCCACCACCACCTCATTCTTTGACAAGTACCAATAGATCCAATCAAATGTTGAGGTGTAATCCGCCAGCTCCACCCAAGTTCTGACTCCTCCGCGCGCGCTTGCCTCCGAGGCCACGCGGTCAAAATTGCTTTCCCAGAATTGAGGTTCGCGCCAACCCCACTGCATTAGGATCTCCGCCTTCAGTTTTGCCAATCCTGATTCTTGCAGCCTTCCATCTCCTCCACATCCCGGAGCTTCTCTTTGTAAATAATGAACAGGACGACAAGCCGGGCCTTATTGGCGTCTGACTCACCTTCTGCATCTGCAATACCTTTGTATCTCAAGATGAATTGCTCCACATCCGCAGTGTTGAATAGGATGTGAGGCTAGTCTCGCGGCCCGATGCGAACTGGACGAGTGGGTTCATGTTCACTGGAGACCAATGGGGGAACGGCCTAGCTTGACCTGGGTAGAGTGGAGGGAGGAGGAGGAGGAGGGATGGAAGATGCAAGTGGGGTTGGAGTAGCGGACCCGGAAACAGAAGGAGAAGGAGAAGAAGAAGAGGAAGCAACTGTAGGGAGGTATGAATAGGACATTGCGCCCAGTTGCCTTTGAAAGACAAGAAACGGAAGGTTAGTTCCCAGCCAGACCCCCAGATGTGGAAAGAATAGAGGTTTTCCCCCCTATAATTGTCCCAAGGTTTGGAAGTTAACGGTTCCCTGCGTCTGAAAGGAGATGAGGATTCCCAAAGTCGGACTTAAATGAGAAATAGAAATAAGGAGATAAAGAGATAAAGAATGAAATTGCCAATCCTTCAATCCTAAGAACTTTCCACCTTGATGTGTATCCGGTATGAGTTCCTTTAATCTCTTGGTGAGATGATTGATCCAATCCAATGATATGATGGTCTCATTACCTGCCCCCCCCTCCTAACCCAGAGTTGAGAGTGAGGATAAGTCCTCCCTCTCAACCCTAACCTAAGTACAAGTGCAAATAACAGTATGACAAAGAAACAGAAAACTATCCCAAAACAAAAACCCTAGCCTCCTCTCCCCACCTCTGTACCAAACTTCCCCCAACGTCCGTATGCCGTTCCATCCAACCTGTTTGTCCTTCTCATGAAGCGGTCCTTGCACCGCGCCCTATTTGGAGCCCCCCGCGCCTGTCCGTATGCTTTTGTCCGCGCCTGTCATGGATGTCCGGTATTGTCCGGCATGATCCGCGCGCTTTCACACGCGCTCCATCCGTTCCTTTATAGCCCGCGGATTGCTCCGCTTCTACGTATCCAAACTGGCGCGCCCGCAAACCTAGTTGAGCTCACTACCTTCCAAATCCAATCTCTGGCGCAGATTGCCGCCCACGCCGCATTCAATGCTGAGCCCACCCCGTCCACTAGGTGCGGAGCCAAACAGCAGCTGCTGCTGATCCTGCAGCTGCCGCTGCTGAGCACTCCGCATACCCTAATGCTGAGCCCGCTTGCCTCCAATGCTTAGCGCGCAGCTGCAAAGCAGTTCCCAATCCGCGTCTATAAATTGACACCACAGCGGGGCTAGAATGATTTTTGCATATTCATCTGGCTGGTCTTCTGATGTCAGTTAAAGGGACAACTGGCAAAGATCCTGGAAGTCTCTTCCTTCTCCTTCTTCTCTCACTGGATGTTCACTTTGTTAATATCTTCTACCTTGCAAAACCATCTTTCAAGATCACAAAGCAAGTGAATTTGTCTGGTCATCAAAGAGGGCTTCAAGTAATTTGGTGCAATCATCACTCCATCTATCTGGCGCATAACTTCTTCTAATCATCTTGTGCTTTCATCCTACTCAAAGTAGTCTGGTCATCAAAGAGGGCTTCAAGTAATTTGCGTGTGCTAGGTCTTATCATTTTTCTTAGTTGGAGCATATTTTGACCCGTGTCATTTCCAATCCTTGGTTAGGACCTTTCTTCTTCTATTTTTCTTTAATTCATTTACAGTCTCTTTTCTAACACAATGATACAGTTCCTGGCTTGTTGGCTTTAAATAGTGTCCCTTAAATAAACTTGGATATTATTTTCTCTCAGGTACAGATTCAAAAAAAGCAGTTTCCAACTAGACCAGACCACCTGTTCATTAATGCCTTCCTCAGAAACCTCCAAAGATATTTTGGAATCTCTCATTTGAAACTTCTTTTGGTGAGAGGCTCTATTCTTCCCACCTTTCTTTATGTTGGTCAATCCATCTCCTTCAATCTTGATCCCTCCCATCAATGTACTCTGATTGGGGCGAGGAACAAGATGGGATTTGATTGTTTGTACAAAATTTTGAGGCAGGTGGGAGAAGAATCAGACATTCACCAATGGCCATTGAGGGATTGAAAAAAAAAAAACCAAAAAAAACAGTCATTCAAATGGACATCATTGGTGAAACAAGATTGGATCAAAGGAAATGAAACAAAACCTGGAATTGATCCCAAGTTCACCAGAAATGCAATAACCAAAAAAAAAATACCCCAAAAAAAAAACATGATATCAGCACCCAAAAAAAATGAAATGAAATGAAAAATAAATAAGGGGTGTGAGGGAATCAGGCTGGCCCTTTGGGTTGGGCTCAGGTTGGGTTTTGGGTTGGGCCAAGAAACAGAAGGAGGGGGGCCAGTGTGGTGCCCAATCTGGGACACCTGTGGACCAGTACGGGAAAAGTGAATTATTATGAATTTTTTTATAGCCTCCATTTCGATCAAAAAAAAAAAACTTTTTTCAAAATTTTCTCTCAGTTCAGTTCCCCGTTCTCAGCCCTCCCTTCTTCTAGTTTTCTAGGAAGATCCCTCAGTTCCCAGTGCTTGGTCCTATGTTCAAGTTTCCCTTGCTTTGTGCTGCTATCCACCCTTTTAAGAAACGCGCGGATGAAGACCAGCTTGCCTGGCGGGTTTCTGTCCGGCACTGGCACCCCCAATTGGCCATCAACATCTCAGTCTTGCTCCCCACTCTTGCCGCCCTTGACCAACAACCACAAGCAACGCTTTTGGTTTTTGGTGACCTCATTGCCTGCCCAATCACCACCTGATCACCTGCACAAGATTGGTCATGGGAACAATCAATCCCATGACCAACCTTGCATCAACCTAACAGCAAGGTCAATGCCGACTTGCAACGGCCATCATTGCCTTGCTCAACTTCATGACCAGCTCCTTTGATCCATCTCTGGCGGCTGCAAACTGACATTGTTCTTTGCAACAGTTGGAACCCTTCTCATTTGCTTTTTGAGGCTTTCGCGCGACCATCTCTGACAGGCGCATGACCAACCATCCACCAACAATCCTCCAACAATCTACCTTGACCCTCCTTCAACTGACTGCGGCCCTGGCCGGCCAAAACCGCTGAAGAGACTCCTGCTGGATTGTATAAAAACTAGCAAATAGCTGCTGGCAGTCCTTGAAGGGGAATTAATTATTACTTCTACTCCTTTGAAGTATTAGTATATACTAAGAGTGGTTTTGAATTGCCTGCCCTTCTAGTGCTATAGTTAGTCTGCACAATAATTTATTTAAATTAATGGCTGGTTTCTTTGAGACTTGATATAGGTCTCAGATCAGACCTAGATTAATTATTTACCGTGATATTGGTAGGATTTGTTGAAGAATAGACCAGATGTATTGGACTATTGGTTAATTTATTGATCAGATATGTTTGATCTTAACCAATACCCCAATATGAAAGGGTTCAAGGGTTTATCAAAGGGCTGTTTCAGGAGAGGACCCAAGGATGGTTTTACCCATAGGGGGCTGGGTAGAGGAAGGGTTGGTGGTTTCTTTTTTTTGTGCTCTCTTTCTTTGTAAGTTTTATTTACTAACTAATGGGTGGGGTTTCTTTAATATGATCCTGAAAATTTAGGTCACAGAAGAACTCTTATTCAAGCACCTGATGAGTGGTTTAATTGGTTAAACTAGGGTAATAACTTGGTTTCTGATTTCTCGTTTTCCTTTATAACTGATTCACTACTAATATTCATCTGGGTAGGTACCACAGATGGATGGGCCAAGAAGGCCTGATAGAGTGGATGGGGATAGCTAATGGCCAGATGTCATACTGACATTGGTGATGATACAACTTGGATAGGGCAGAGAGGCCCTCCTTAAATAGAAAGTCCTGCCCCCAGGGGTGCTCAAGGATTCCCCTGAGAGTTCTCCCTGTTCTGGTGAGGAACAGTGAGCTAAAATTACATGAGACTTTTTAGCTGGTTGAAAAAGGCTTGTACAGTTACATGAGGCATTTCTGCTGGCTGGGAAAAGCTGGTACAGGGGTTTCATGCATGCACAGCCCTGCATAAACTGCTGTGAAGTGCAGATAAAATGTATTCCTGTGCAGTACTGATGGTTGGTCTTGTGCTACTTGATTCTCCCTACATGTGCTGTTGTTCATTCACTGGTGATTTGTTTGGTGCTGCATGGTCTTGACTTCCTGCATATATTTCTGGGTAGTTCTGGGGGTTTTTTTTACTGGTGGTTTTCTGGGTATCACATGCTTCTGACTACATAAATTCCTGTGTGGTGCTGTGGTGAGTTGGTACTGCATGGTTCTGACTGTCTGCATATATTTCTGGGTAGGCCTGTGGTACTTGTACTGGTAGTCTGTTTGGCATCACATGCTACTGGCTGCATAAATTGCTGTGTGGTGCTGAGGTTTTTTGGTACTGAATGGTTCTGGTTGAGCCTGGTTCCACTTCCTCCTGCATATATTGCTCCTGTATACTTCTGCACAGCCTTCTGTATGTATGTTTGCTTATTTTGTTTGGTCCTGGTTAAGACTGGTTCCACTTCCTCCTGCCTGCACTGTTCCTGTACACTTCTGCACAGCCTCCTGTATGTATATTTGCTTGCTTTCTGGGTGAGGTGATAGGAGCTGAACTAGCTGTACTGCCTCCTTTATCTGTATTGCTGTATTCTGGTTGGGGTGACAGGGTTGGTGTATGGTCCTGGTATTGAGGGTAAGCTGTTACTGGCATTTATTTGAGAGTTTACAAGGTATGTCTTGTGTCTTCTACAGAGATTTGACACCTGGTTGGGTATGAGTTTTCCACAGTTTGTGGTTTGTTGGACTGTATCTTCTAATCTATGAGAGATAGTGGGGTACTTTGGCTGAGTGATTATGGGTTATTTGTGATGTAGAATTCAATTCTGAGGTTAATTTGAGGGATTGAGCTGTTTTTACACTAGAAAAGTGAGTCTGATGGCTATAGCATGGGTTTGGACTATTACATCCCCCCCAGACTTAATGCTGTCCACAGCATTCCTTTCCATAGACATCAGACTCCATATCCTCTCTTTCTTCTTCTTCTTCTTCTTCCTCTTATTCTTCTTGGTATTGATCTTGAGAGACATAAATAATAAAAAAACTAATAATCACATGTAGAATAAAAAAAAAAGGTCCAGAGGATCCTAGTGATCCAGTTGGTCCTGTTGCAATCTTGATGGCCTATCTCTAAATCTTCTCCTCTTATCTTTTTCTTGATTGTTCCCATGGAGCAAGTAAAAGTATAATTATATCCTTTCCATTCTTCCTATGCATATATTTATATTTTGGTTCATAGCTGGGTTTCCCTGGGAAAAGACAGGTTGTGCATACTTCTGGATTTTACTTCTTCAAAAAAATAAATCTTCTTTTCCCTTCTCCATCTATCATGGTACTTCATGGCCAAAGCAAGATTCTCCTCTGATTAACTTTTGTCTAACTTTCAATCTTCTTTTCCCTTCTCCATCTACTATGGTACTTCATGGCCAAAGAAAGATTCTTCCCAAGTCTTCAAATTTCATCCATGTTTCCCTGTTTGCATCTATTCATACTTGATAGATTCCTTTTCCCTTGATGCCTACTATAAAACCTTTTTTCAGAAATTTCTAGCTCAAGATTAATTGGTCCTTGTTTACTTTTCACCTTGACACATCTTGAAATATTTAATTGAGTCCAATTTTGAGTTTTAAGCCAGTCTTGATGTCTTCAGGTCCCTCCTTCTTCCTAGTATTCTATGTTCTCTTTGGGTTGAATTCTTTTTACAGTAATAGTCTTCTTGGATAAGATTTTTTTCATTCAAATAAACTTTTTTGATTTTCTCATTTTTTTATTTTATTTTTATTTTATTTTCTATTTTTTCATTTTCTATTTTTTTATTTTTTTATTTTTTTTAGTTTTTTATTTTATTATTATTATTTTTTTTGTTTGTTTTACAGTTTTGACTCATGCTTAGGAGTCTTGTTCTTCTGATTGTTTCTTTGTAATGATAGATTTAGCAGTTTAGGCTCTTGCTTAGGAGCTGTTTTATTTATTTTATTTAACCTCTCCTTTTTTTATATTTTTTTATTTGCTGTTTAGGCTCTTGCTTAGGAGCCCTTGTTATTTATTTTATACACACTCTTCTTTTTATTATTTTTTGTTTTTATTTTAATTTTTTTAATTTTTGTATATATTTTTTAATGTATCATCAGTTTTAACTCTTGCTTAGGATTTTTTGTTTATTTATTTTATATACCCTGTTTTTTTATATATATTATAAATATTTTTTTTTATCTTATTTATTTTTTTATATATATACCCCCTCTTTGTTTGGTCTTGACCGCGGCCTGTTGTTTTCTTTGCGGGTGCCTGCGTTTTTTGTTTGCGGGCTGATTGGGTGGAGACTTTCGACGAGTGGACGGGGTGCGCAAGGTGCGCGCGCTTGAGGTTTGCGAACAAGGGCAAGTGTTGATAGATGGCGCACTACCGCGCCCGGTGGTTGTTCTCAAGCCCAACTTGATCATCCATTGCCATGGCTCAAATCTCAATCATTGCAGCAATCATTTGAATGTACTGGATCACAACAAAATACAGTACAAGGCATTCAATTGGTATGTCAATTTTTTTTATTTCTTCTATTTCTTCTCATCTCCTGTTGTTGGCTCCTATTTTCATTCTATACACCCAACCAAATCCCGTGCTAATTTTAAATCACGTTCCATCCTTTAGCTTGGTCCAATGCTCTCCAATCAATCCAATTCCATTATCATCGCGCTAATTTGAGCATGTCAATCTCTAGTTTGCGGCGGTCACCTGATGTTGGTATTAAGAAAATAGGTTCATAAATACATACCACAATCTATAAACATACTGGAATATTCCATACACATAATAGTATGTACTAGAACATTCCTCAACAACAACGTGGAACCATGTAGATAAACAACAACAAAGGTATAAACAAATATAAAAGGAAGACCATCATTGTAAATAGACTGAAAATCCTTGGGGGAATATAACATAATTTTTTATACATTTAACGGTAGCACCCAAATAATAGGTTATGAGCCTGCATTACCACGCGCATCACGCATCCCATACTCACGATTAAGGGTCTCCGCCGTATCTTCACGCTTTGACTTCACGCTGTCCGATTTCTGGCTTACTCCGCGTCTGAAGTAAGTGATTCACATTAACGTCTGCACTACCAAAATAGCGCAAGGACAAGTGCCACGCTTGTGAGCAGCCACATTGGATCTTTTCCCTCCTGGATCTAGGACCCAACACCACTGGGAGTACCCGCCTTGGAACAAGATTCCGTCTGGACCCCCAACCATTGACTCAATCTCCCAATTCCGGCAGGATGTCCAATAACCCCCCAATTTCAGGACTGGATCCCAACCAAACATACACTGCCGCGGAGGTTCAAGATTTCCTTACCCAGGCCAAACTGACTGGAACAGATAAGTTGGTCATTGCGGTGGCGGATGTGAAATTACAATACCAGAAGATTGGCACAAACCTCAGCCCCCACCTCAAGCACAATGGATCAAACTTCTCTGAGTGAACCAAGGCATTATCCCTGGAGGTGGCATCCTTATTTGACCACAGTACCTATTTTGAAAGGCCAACCCCTGACACATCTAAAAAACAAGCTCTCCTCACCGCGACCATCATCCAATTCAGTATACACCCGGACCTGGTGCCACTAATCCGTGGGAGGACCGGGAGAGAAGCCCACTTCATCCTCAAGGAACGCTTTGACCGCACTTCCTGGTCGTACGTAATCACCAAATGGACCCAGCTATTTTCACTCAACTCCACCCACGAGCCAGTTAAGTCCTATCATACCATAATCACATCGCTAAGAGACATAGAGAAGCGTATGGGCTCAATCTCTGTTGATAATCTAGCTGCATTTATCCTCCACCAAACGTCTCACCACCATTTCCACGAGTTTTCAAATGCTCTGGACGCGCGGCTTGCTGTGAATCCGCGGCTTAGATTTGGGTCAAAAGACATCCTTGAGCTCCTGGGCCGATACACCACCAATGGGAACTTGGGCGCCGCAAACCCCTCCATTCTGGCAATGTCAGCGACCGGCCAACGTCAACCAGCCCATCGGCAACAGCAGAACCAACGAAGCAACCCCCCATCGCAAGATCGCCCAACCCTCAACCGTCCAGGCTGGTGGGCCCTCAAGTGGCTGTCACCGGAAAACCCCTGCCTCTACTGTTTTGAGTGGGGGAACTGGTTGGCGGACTGCCAGGAGCAACAAGCTGGGGGCCCCCCTTGACCAGACCCGCAATTGAACAACCCATTGGCCCGCCTTCAGGAATCATCTCATTCCCACAGGGCCCTGGCAGGTGACAATGCTGCGCGTCCACAGGTAGCGTCCATCCAACAACAGCCGGGGATGGACAATGCAGCCCTGGCAGACTCTGGGGCCACAAATTTGGTTTCCAACAATGTTGGTCTGTTCTCTAACCTTTGTCCTGTGTCCCTCAAGTTGATGGTTGCATCTACAGATTCTTTCAAGGTGAATTTCTGTGGCGACCTCACCCTGCCAACCCCAATGGGCAACCTTTGGATATTGAATGTGCTTTTTTGTCCTCAGATCAATGGAACAATAATCTCGACTGGGAAGTTTGGAAAGGTGGATGGAGCGGTGGAGTTTGATGGGCGGTTATACACTTTTGTCCAGGATGGAAAGAGGTTCCCCACGGTGGAAATGAATGATCGTTGTTTTCTCCTCTTTGATTGTCCTCAACTTAGTGCCGTATTGAGTGCAAAGAATGATTTTTTTCTCATACATAAACAACTGGGTCATCTATCCACTAGAATCCTTGAATGCACATTGCGGTTGTCAGGTCTCAAGTCCGTGTACAAATTGCCTCCGCAAGGGTGCAAGACTGAGTGCAAAACCTGTGCCCTCATCAAGAGCAAGCACATAGCCCCCCACCTGACCTCGAGGGAGTTGGTGAACGCACCGGGGGATGTGGTAGCAGCAGACATTGTGGGACCATTTGCCCCTTCCATCAAGGGACATCGATATGTCTTGAACATCCAGGATTTGTACTCGGGCTTGGTAACCTCATGGCCACTTAAGCTGAGATAGGAGGCGCCCCAGCGCATCATGGACTGGGTGCTTCAATTTGCCACATCCTCTGGCAACAGTGTCAAACGCGTTAGGACTGACAATGCCTTAGAATTCATCCGCTCAAGCAACCTCCAGTCATTCTTCCAGAAGTTTGGCATCACCCACGAGAAAAGAATTGCATACAAGCACCACCAGAACGGACACATAGAACGGACAAATCGGAGCCTGACTGACATGGCGAGGGCGCTTCTTCATGATTCGGGCCTACCTGCAAATTTATGGGAAATGCTTTCCAGCAGCAGGCTAGTTTCATTTTCAACCGCCTGATTCATGGAGACAGAGACAAAACACCGTGTGAGGCGGCCCTGGGTTTCAAACCCGACATTGACATGCTGCGGGTGTTTGGCTGCACTGCCTATGTATTTGATCACACTCACCTGAAACAACTCGGCGCTTATGGGAAGAAGCTGCGTCACATTGGTAGCTGCCATGACTCCAAGGGATGGTTCTTTTGGGACGAGGATACTGGAAAGATAAACAAGGCGCTATCAGCAAAATTTATCGAACAGGAGGCCGGTGAGGATACACAAGGGTCCTTGGCAGCGATTGAGCTGTTGGGCCTTGGTGAATTTTGTCTAGGCAATGAACTTGACAAGCAGGATGCGTTCATAGCACAGATTGCAGCAGTAATTGCACACAATCCGGACAACCCATCTTACAACGAGGCTGTAAACTCGGATGAGGCGGAGGATTGGCGGGAGTCGATTGGAGAAGAGGTGGGTGACCTGAAGAGGATGGGCGTGTTTGAGGAGGTAGATCTCCCCGTCCCAAAGGAGAAGACACTGGGGTTCAAGTGGGTATTAGTCAAGAAAAGGGACCAGTGTGGTGCTCTCCTGCAACGGAAAAGTTGGTTAGTTGCGCAGGGCTTCTGGCAAGTTCAAGGGATCAGTTACAAGGAAACGTTTTTTCCCACAACCACCTTTGCATTGCTCCGTGCTGCACTCGTGATGGCCGCAAAACTTGGATGGACCTTGGCAACTTTTGACGTAAAAACCGCCTTTCTACATTTGGACATTGACGAAGAACTATACATCAAGAAGCCACCGGGGATGAAGGTGACTCCCGGTAAGATTCTCAAGTTGAAGAAATCCTTGTACGGCACCAAGCAGGCTGGCAGGTTCTGGTGGCTACAGCTCAAACTGGCCCTGGAACGACTTGGCTTCAAAGCAAACGCAGAAGACCAGAGCACATATTCTTGGGAAGGCCCGGACGGCAAAGCGTTTCTCTGGATCCACGTGGATGATGGGCTCCTGAGAGAAAGCTCGGAGGAACTGTTGGCTTGGTTGCAAAGGGAGCTAAGTGATTGTCTGACTTTGAAGTGGGATGACAAGATCTCCTCCATTGTGGGGATCCAGATTGACAAAACAGAACACGGCTTCAAGCTTCATCAGCCCGCGCTTATTTGTAAGCTTGGTGCCATCAAAAAGACATCCATGTTTCCAAACACCCCCTTGCTCAACACTGATCTGGTCTCCAATCTGTTGGACTTGGAATCCTTGGGCATCAACACTGAATACCTCAGGCGGATTGGAATCTTACTCTACCTTACTCAGGAATCACGCCCGGAAATCTGCTTTGCGGTCCATTATCTCGCACGTTTTTCCCTTAGACCGGATGACACCCACTGGACTGCCCTGCGCAGACTGATCGCGTATGCCCTATCCACAGCTGCCTATGCCCTCCGGCTTGAGCCAAATGCAGTGGATGACAATTCCCCTGTAAAAACATTTGTTGACGCCAACTGGGGCGGGGAAGGTGCTTGGTCAACGCATGTATTTATTGCAACCTTATGGGGTGCCCCAATTGCCTGGAACTCACGGCGCCAAACTTTTGTTGCGCGGTTGACATGTCAGGTGGAGTATGTGGCTCTGTCCTTTGCTGCTATGGAATCTATATGGATTGGACATCTTGTGAAACCGTTCACTCCGGGGGTTGTACCCCTCATCCTCTCAGACAACAAGGCAGCTGTAAAGATTGCGGGGAACAAGGCAAGCATGAAGAGGACACGACATATTGATAGGGAGTTCCATTTTGTGAATGAACAGCTCCAAAAAGGCAAAGCCAAACTTCAGTGGATTGATGGCAAAAGGCAACTGGGCGACGCATTCACAAAGGCTCTTGGCACAAACAAACTCTTTGCTTTTGCAAAAAGAATATTTGGAAAACACTCAAAAAGACCTCACAATCCTGTTCCAAACTCGCCGGGCTAAACCAACAATTTTTTTCTTTTTCCTATTTCTTTCCTGCGTCGCTTCTTTCTTCTCTTTTCACCCACTCCTACGGATGTGCCACCCGTGTTTCTTCTTTCCTGCTCTTTTGTGTTGCTTCAGGCTTTGAAATTTCTTTTCTCTTTTTTGCGTCTCTTGACTCTATGCTTTGGTTGGTTGTTGTGGGGGGGAATATTAAGAAAATAGGTTCATAAATACATACCACAATCTATAAACATACTGGAATATTCCATACACATAATATTATGTACTAGAACATTCCTCAACGACAACGTGGAACCATGTAGATACACAACAACAAAGGTATAAAAAAATATAAAAGGAAGACCATCATTGTAAATAGACTGAAAATCCTTGGGGGAATATAACATAATTTTTTATACATTTAACGGTAGCACCCAAATAATAGTTGGGTCGCAATGGATACAGCAACAAGGTGCTTGGTTGTTTGGTAAGCCACAAGTTTTATCTTCTGCTTCTGTATTTTTATCTATCTAATCTCAACTTGTTTATTATATTATTGTTGCTTATTTTGTAGTTTGTCTGGTTTTGAAGGCACCCCCCTCCAAACTGGAGGGAAGGAGACGGACACATTGTTGGTGTTAGGTAGGAGTGCCCAATAGGCCAAGTTTGGAAAAGGAGGAAGGAGTACCGCTGTAAGGTGCAATTGCGCATGGTTGTGATATCAGATGGGTGGTGAGAGTAAATGTTCAGTGTTTTAATTGGTTGATCAGTCAATTGTTATGTTTGTAAAAATTTATCTTGTTTTTTTTTTCTTTCTCTTTCTTTTTCTTCTCAATTTTTTCAATCAACACAGATGGACAGGGGCCTAGTAGCAACAAGTCGCGTGATTGTGCAGACAATTTTCTGGTCATCTGGCTTAATCCTTAACATCAGATTGAGGTTGTTGTGACAACAGAGCAATTGGGGCAGTGTATGGCAGCAGCTGATTGTGATTTCTGCTTGGTTTCATATTCACTTGTCTGCAGTTTTAATTTATCTAGTTGTATTTATTCTTCTTCTTCTTCCCAATGACGCACATGACCAGATTTAATTAACTGATTGACTTCTTCTTCCAATTTGATGCGGGTCCTGCAGCCGTCAAGGCTGCAGCAAATCGCGCGATTGACCAGACAATCTTTTGATGGAATCAATCAATACGATTGACCGACCGTTTGCATCATTGAATTCTTAGCGCGTTTGAGCAGTTGATTGTGAGTTTGTTTGGTTTTGTTCTGTTTATTTATTGCCCTTTTTTTTAATTTATCTAATTTACTTTATTCTTCTTCTTCCTTCCAAATGGCGCGGCTTGGCAGGCTGGCAGAAATTGCTTTTGCAATGAATCCGCGTGATCGACCAGATGATCATTTGATGATCTGAATCAATTGCTCCTGATCAGATCAAGGTTGTCATGGGCTGTGCAATCAAAGTTGTGTGTGGCGGTAGCTTATTGTGAGGTTTGTTTGGTTTCATTTGTTTGTTTCCCCTTTTTTTTAATGAATCTCATTTCTTTGTCCTTTTTTTTAAATAAAATCCTTCCAATCGATGTAGGTTCCATTGCTGCAATGATCAATTCCACCGCTCGGACCCATCCCAGATCATTGGATTGTTGCGATCAGAGCAGTTGGCGGTTGGGAGTGTTTTTCTCCCCTCCCATTGATGTCTATTTAAGGAGGGCTGGCAAGCGGGTGCCTCCCCCTTCTCCATCCAGTAAGCCAACAGGACCGTCATCACCAGCCTTGTCGCTGCTTTGGTGAGTTCCCTTCCTTTTCGTCCTTTTTTTTTTTTTGCTAAGCGCAGCTTCTGACCCTTCTTCGTTGATGTTGAAAAAATCAATAGGCAAATCGGGCCTTCCTTTCCGCAGCCGTTAGCTACTCCCTTCCTCTCAATTGTTGCGGTGCTGTTTCCTTTATTTTTTTTGGGGGGGGGGCGCCCAGTTGGGTTTTCTAGTCGGTGAGTCTTCTTTCCTTGCCTCTCTCTTTTTTTTGTTGCTGAGGGCACCTTCTGACCATTTTTTTTGATGTTGATGAAAATAGATCAATGGGTGCATTGTGCCTCCCTTTCCGCAGCCAGTAGCTACCCCTTTTTTCAATTGTTGTGGGGCTGTTTTTTTTTTTTTTTAGGGGGGCCCAGTTGGGTTTGTAGTTGTGCATCCTCCTCTTTTGAGCTTTCTCGTTTTTTTAAGGGAAATAAATACTAACAAAAGGTTATTATTATTATCATTAATTTTTTTAGGGTTTTTTTGCAGTTTTTTTTAGGTTTATATAGATGTCCTATCATGATGAGATATTATTTTTGTATTATAAATATATAAATGCCTATGTTTGTTTAATATAAATATATATTTGCAATGAATATCTTTTTTTGATCACTTATAGGTATATATATATGTTTGTATTATAATATATATATTTATATATATTTGCAATGAATATTTTTTTTGTGATCTTGATGTTGAGAGGAGACTTCATCAGTTAGGGTTATCATCAGTGAGTTTTTTTTTTTTTTTGAAACAAAAGGAGATGAACCAAAACAAAGTACTGAACCACTTTTTTTGCTTTTTGTTTCTTTTAGGTGCCATATGTTGTACAGTGAGAAAAAATTAAAATTGCCCACCCATTCCCTTGGCACTTCAACAGAAACTGAAGGCTTAATTCTGCATCAATGGAGGTAAAACATAAGGGAAAATTATTCTTCCAAGTATCCTGACCATCTGACATGGTCTGGTATGACTTGGTCCATCATGATCATATGGCTAACCCAGGATTTGGCCCAATCATCCCCATAATATAAAAAATAGCTGACAATCCATGGGACTTTCCCATGGTGAGATGGCCATTGACCATGAACTAACAGGGTTTTTCCAGTGTAATTGTTGAGTAATTCCATAAAATCTGAGTTGTCCAATCCTGCTCTGGGTAATTCTTCCCAATTGGTTCCTTCCATGTCTTCAAGGTTGGTCCAGAATCCCCCAAATACTTGTTGAAATACCTCCAAGGTCTCTTCAGCTTCTTTTCCCTTCAGTACTTCCTCCCATCCTATGTCTGCTGGTGTTTCAAGGGTGATGATGTTATTTTCCCAGGGGTCTGGTAAGCCTTCAAGGTTCCTTTCTGGTATATTCTTTCCACTGATCCAAACTTCTTCTTGTTCTAAGTTTTCTGTGATACTGTTCATGCCCATTGGTCTTCTGGGTGGTGTGACCTGCCATCCTGCCTGGTCTGGTGAAAAAATTGGGATGCATAACCTTTCCCCCCCTGCTATCTCATAGCTTAAGACTTCCCCTTTATGCCTTGACAATTCCAGCCTGACTTTATGATCCACTAAGAAGGGTCTTCCAAGTAATGTATGAATTGATCCTTTGGCTATGAAGAAGTGGGCAGACTTTGGTTCCCCAGGTGTTATTTCAAATACTGTTCTTTCAGCCAATCCAATTAGTGGGGTAGATTGGCCTCCAATTCCTGTAACCTTCATGAACAATTCTCTGGACACCAAGCCTTTCTGGATTGTCAAGTGTTATGGTATGTCATTCAATTCAGCAACAGTCTCCACCAGGGCCTTGATCTTCTTTCCTTTGATCCAGATATCAATGAATCCCAATTGACAAGCATAGGTGAGATTGTTGCCTATGGAGAATGAGTATTCATCATCTGAATAGTCTTCAAAGTGGTGCTGACATCCATTTATCCTTCCACTTTTTTCTCTGGTTGTTGATTTAGAGGCTTTATTCAAATCCAAGATTCCTTCAGGGGTCATATCTTTCAACAGCTGGAAAAAATTTTGTACAACTGAGAGGAGCTCCTCCAAGGTAAGTTTAAATTTCTGCTTTAATATCTTCTTCTTCAAACTTTCTTCCATCTTGGTTCCTTACTGGGTATCCACTGGTTCTGACTTTACTGGGTTATTCTTCACAGGTTCAGTTACTGGTTCCTTGACAGGTGCTTTGGGGGGTTCTTCTTCATCTTCAGAACCTTGATCCATTTCCACCCATGCTCCTGGATATCTTGGCTTCCTCTTCCTTGGTTCTGGAGCTTTTTCTTTAGTTGGTTCTGAAGGTCCCTGGTCTACTACTGGTGCCTCCTGGGTGTTATCCTTCTCTGGTGTATTTCCAGTCAGCGTTTGTGATCTTCTCATTCCCCATTGAACTTTAGATTCCTTCATATTTACCTCTGGTGGTTTCCAAGCTTCCCAATTTCCAGTCTTCAAGAATGCTGCAACATTGGTTGGTTCTTCCTGCTTCTGAGGTTCCTCCAGCTTTGGGACTTGTTGAGCTTCTGAGAATCTCTTGACCTGATCTCTGAAACTTTCCTGCTGGCTATATGGTATAGGTTCTCTGTTTGGGAAGTAATAATTGGGCCCTTGTTTGAACACCCTCTTGGCCTTTATGTCTTCAGTCAATTCTGGGCAGTTGACCTGGGTATGGAGTTCATCCTTGCAATAGTAACATCTGATTGGCCATCTGGGTCCTGCACTGGGAAGTGGGGGTCTGTAGCTTTGTTCCATTCCCTGGTTGATCCTATCAAAGTGGGGAGGTGCCTGCTTCTGGTTTAGAGCCATAGTGAGTTTCTCAACATCGTCCTTCATCCTCAAGAGCTCATCAATTCCAATTTTCTGAAACTTGACTTCCTTCTTTGTCTCCACTAAGTTCTTGATGGTATGTTTAGGGATTTCTTCTTCATCCACATCCCATAAGGCCAAGGTCATTTCCACAAATTCCTTCAAGGTCTCCAAATCTGGTGGGAGGTATCTGCCATCTCTTGCAATCTTGATTCTTCCTGCATGGGCCAATTCTCTGTTAACTTCCCTCCTAAGATCAGTGGACAGGGATTTACAGAGGTTTTCTCCACTTTCCCAGTTGGTGTTGTCATAACCCATTCTGATGAAGTTAATACTATCTCCTCATAGCTTCCAATGAACTTCTTGAAGTCATACTTAGTCTTGATGCCTTCCTGCTCTTGGGTATGTCTGAGCAGTCATGGTAGGGACTCTTCTTCAAACCTCCTATGGGGGGTGCTGTGCCCCATTTCCTTTTCAGTTCCTTCTTCAAAAGTTCCCAGTCCCCATATTCATGTCCTTCCATGTCTTCAATAGACTCCCTGATCTTCTTGTCTTGTACTAGAAAAGGTAACTGTAGAGCTATATCTATCCCTCCTGCCTTCTGGATCCTTGCCAGTTTCTCTACTCTCTTAATGAACTGTTCCACTTCCGTACCATCAAATTCCAGGTTCACTTTCTCTCCATCCAATAATACTCCATTTTTTCATCAATGTTTATCATTGAGTTATCCTGGACTGGTCTTCTGGCTGGGGTTCTATCAATATATTGTCTCCTAGTAATCCCTATTTTTTCTTCTCTAGGTTGGGAATATCTATTTATTCATAGGCTAATGGAGGGGTTTGTTGATTCTCCCATGGTTTTTGCTGGGATTCTTCCATATGCTGATCTTGGGGTTGGGGTCTGAAATCTGGTTCTTGGCTGAGTGTAAGGGGTTTCTGGACTTCCCTGTGCTTTTCTTTCTTCCAGTATTTGGTTTATGAGTTTGGAAATGTTTTCAATTTTACCTAATGCTTCTACTCAAGAGTCTGGCTGATTGTGAGTTCTTTCCTGGTCTTCCTCTAGTTTATCCTAGGATCCACTGGTTATTCTGGTTTTTTCTTGCAATTTCTCCTCCATCCTGATTATTGAAGATAGGGTTCCTTGGTTATTATCTTCAATCCCTCTGAGGTGGTCCTTAAGGTCTTCAATTATCTGATATGGGTTTCTTCTTTCTGCCTTCTGAATGTTGAGTTAGTTCTTGAGGCTAATAATCCACCAATATTGGTTATGTTTTAATAACTAATCAAATCTAAAGGTAACAGGCCACTGTTGGGACACCAATTGTAGAGACTCCTGTGGGATTATATAAAAAGTAGCAAGTAGCTTGCTGGCAGTCCTTTTAGGGGAATTTAGTATTAATTCTACTCCTTTGGAGTATTATTATATACTAAGAGTGGTTTTGAATTGCCTGCCCTTCTAGTACTATAGTTAGTCTGCACAACAATTTATTCAAATTAATGACTGGTTTCTTTGAGACTTAATATAGGTCTCAGATCAGACCTAGATTTATTATTTATTGTGATATTGGTAGGATTTGTTAAAGAATAGACCAGATGTATTGGACTATTGGTTAATTTATTGATCAGATACGTTTGATCTTAACCAATACCCCAATATTAAATTTCTCAAGGGTTTATCAAAGGGCTGTTTCAGGAGAGGACCCAAGGATGGGTTTACCCACAGTGGGCTAAGTAGAGGCAGGGTTGGTAGTTTCTTTTTGCTGTGCTCTCTTTCTTTGTAAGGGTTATTTACTTACTAATGGGTGGGGGTTTTTTAATATGGAGCTGAATATTTAGGTCACAGAAGAACCCTTATTCAAGCACCTGATGGGTGGTTTAATTGGTTGAAGATGGGTAATAACTTGGTTTCTGATTTCTTGTTTTCCTTTATAACTGACTCACTACTAATATTTATCTGGGTAGGTACCACAGATGGATGGGCCAAGAAGGCCTGATAGGGTGGATGGGGATAGCTAACGGCCAGATGGCATACTGAGATGGGTGATGATACAACTTGGATAGGGCAGAGAGGCCCTCCTTAAATAGAAAATCCTGCCCCCAGGGGTGCTCAAGGCTGCCCCTGAGGGTTCTCCCTGTTCTGGTGAGGAACAGTGAGCTACAATTACATGAGACTTTTTAGCTGGTTGAAAAAGGCTTGTACAGTTAAATGAGGCATTTCTTCTGGTTGGGAAAAGCTGGTACAGGGGTTTCATGCATGCACAGCCCTGCATAAACTGCTGTGAAGTGCTGATACAATGTATTCCTGTGCAGTACTGATGGTTTGTCTTGTGCTACTTGATTCTCCCTACATGTTCTGCTGTTCATTCACTGGTGATTTGTTTGGTGCTGCATGGTCTTGACTGCCTCCATGTATTGCTGGTTAGTTCTGGGGGTTGTTTTTACTGGTGGTTTTCTGCGTATCACATGCTTCTGACTACATAAATTCCTGTGTGGTGCTGTGGTGGGTTGATACTGCATGGTTCTGACTGTCTGCATATATTGCTGGGTAGGCCTGTGGTACTTGTACTGGTAGTCTGTTTGGCATCACATGCTACTGGCTGCCTAAATTGCTGTGTGGTGCTGAGGTTGTTTGTTACTGCATGGTTCTGGTTGAGCCTGGTTCCACTTCCTCCTGCATATATTGCTCCTGTATACTTCTGCACAGCCTTCTGTATGTATGTTTGCTTATTTTGTTTGGTCCTGGTTGAGACTGGTTCCACTTCCTCCTGCCTGCACTTTTCCTGCCTGCCTGCACTGTTCCTGTACACTTCTGCACAGCCTCCTGTATGTATATTTGCTTGCTTTCTGGGTGAGGTGATAGGAGCTGAACTAGCTGTACTGCCTCCTGTATCTGTATTGCTGTATTCTGGTTGGGGTGACAGGGTTGGTGTATGGTCCTGGTATTGAGGGTAAGCTGTTCCTGGCATGTATTTGAGAGTTTACAAGGTATGTCTTGTGTCTTCTACAGAGATGTGACACCTGGTTGGGTATGAGTTTGCCACAGTTGGTGGTTTGTTGGACTGTATCTTCTAATCCATGAGAGATAGTGGGGTACTTTGGCTGAGTGACTATGGGTTTTTTGTGATTTAAAATCCAATTCTGAGGTTAATTTGAGTGATTGAGCTGTTTTTACACTAGAAAAGTGAGTGTGATGGCTATATGACATGTTTGGACTACCACACCGCCATCCAATGCCACCGTTGTCCTTGAGGCGGGCAGGTCTCCCCTTTTTCATGCCTTGTTCTTTTTTTTTTATTCCTCTCTCCCCCATGTCAGGCAGTTCCTGTTGCCAATCTTCTTCATCAACCAAAAAAAAAAAAAAAACTTTTTTTCTGCTCTATTTGTAGTATCTCTTGTAAATAGTCTACAGGGACCCATGGCCCATAAAAGGAGGGGCTCTCCCCTGTCTTTTTTTAAGAATCCAGGGGATTATGTGCATGTTTCCCCCCCCCTTTATCATTAAAATCAATTCCTCATCCTCATCCTGGGTATATCTATGATTGCCCCCCTGATCCATTGATCCTGAGTCTTTGCCTCTCTGTGGCCTGATCCTTATCACCAACCAATAGCCTTGCTGGTTGAAGATAATTCTTTCTGTTGGAAATCTTGAGTGTGTTATACCACTCCTTTATCCCTTCCTCTGACCATACTGTTCTTGATTTCCCCCTTGATCATCTTTCTGGAGCCAATAACAATTGATTTAAGAGGTCTTATTAAGCTTAAGACCTGGAGTGTTATACCTCCCTTATTTTTTTGGAGTTGAATTCTGCCAGCCTACTATTGAGTTCCTTGAGAAGTGTTGAGGTTATCCTTGCTTCAAATCAGTTTACTGTTTGCTTTTAGAGCTTCTTAAACATAGTGCTTTGTCTTGTGCAGTCACCCTCAGTTATCTGGTACCCTTCAAGCGCTTGATTGCAGAGAGTTGGGCAGGTTCATTGAGAACTTGGAGGTTGGTTGGGTTTGAGTTGATCATTCCCAATCTTCTGCTGACAACCAGAGTTATTAGCTTGTGGGCATTGTTTACATACAAAAGCTTTTTTCTTCAAACTTTAAAACAACCTTTAGCTTCTTTTGTCCAAGTTTTTCCCACAAAATCTTGGCTCATATAGTGCTGTTCCATTGCTACCGCACTACTATCATTTTTATCCTTTACTACTTGATTCCTCATTTACCAGGTTCTGGACTTTGATCTTGTTTACATTTAAATGTTTTTGTAACACTCAGGAGGTCAGCCTAAACAGCACCTTTCCCCTCCACAGAACTGCCATGGCCTAGCACCGTTTGGAGTCTTACACCGGCTGTCAGCAGTCAAGGGGGGGGGGGGTGGGACCAATGGTCTGTTGAGGGGGGGGCAGGATCAATGCCAAGGGGGGGACAGTTCCAAAGCAGTGAAGGGGCCATCAAGGGGGGGCGGTCAAGGGGGAGGGCCAAAGCAGAGGGGGGGGCTTGGCCCTCATTGGTCAAGGGGGGGCGGGGGCAATGTGGAATTTAGGAGAGGACTTCTCCTTTAAAATTTCCATGTTTGGAAGTTATTGATCCCTTGCGTCTGTAAACCCTGAGTGCAACTGTTTTCCCTTTTACTGAGAGATAGATAATTGAGAGTAAAGATCCTTCCAAAACCCTATGACAACCAATGATCCTCCGTGATCCCATCCTCCATGATACCCGGGTTGAGGGTGCAGCTTAAGTAGCCTTCCCCTCAACCCTAACCTAAGTACAACCAGAATCAAGCAAGAATAATGAAATACAAACCCTAAGCACAGAACCCTAGCCTCAAACCTAGCCTTCCCATCCCAAAATCCACAACCCATATCCCATATCCCATATCACATATCCATCTGTATTACCTGCCTGCCATTACTTCCACCCAGTTTGTCCTTCTCATGACGCGGCCTTGTGCCACGCCCAACTTGGAGCCCCCTGTGCATTTCTGTAGTGCCGTTCCAGATATCCAAGATATATCCACGCAATCTGGATCCGCATCTTGCAACACGCAATCCATCCAATCCAATCCAATCCGTCCATCCCATTTCTACAGATGCTGAGCTCAATTTGACTGCTGCTGAGCCTGCAGCGCGACTTGCTGCAGAAAAGCCGCACCCATTGCTGAGCGGGCTTCCCCTGCTGAGCCTGCAGCTACTGCTGAGAGCGCAGCGCGCAGCCTATTCCAACTTGCGTCTATAAAACACCACCACATTCCCCCCCCCAAAACTTGAGTTCTGTCCCCAGAGATCCACCACTAGCTCACCTGCCTCCCACTATACCCCAGTAATACCACTTCCAACCGCACCCCTTCATCAGACCAAAGACAGAAAAAGAAAAAAAAACCATCCAACACCCCTCAACAAATATTTCCTGTACCTACTGAAGCCGGAACAGCCTTTTATGCCAAATTCTTCTGGAACGGTGCGCCTGCCTCCCGTGCCAAGCAGGAAACCACTGCTGATCCCTGTTGAAGGGCCTGCTGCGCAACCTTCCCCAAGGTCACCCGCGCAAGAGGACCCGCTGCGACTCCTTTGTGATCTCAAGCAACAAGGAGATCTCAACAAATGAGTGGACTCTGCCTGGCTTGCCTTGCAACCGCCCACAAAGCGCCCCTCACAATCCTCCATTGCCCAAGAGCAAAAACTCAGGCTTGCGGTTCTGCCGGGCTGGACCTCTGAGTCGCCAGTTTTTGGCAAACTTTGGGGACTGTTGGAATGCCGCCCACAAGCAGGCCGCGTGGGTTTGGATGAATGTACCGGTGATGGAACCAAGGATTCCGAACCATCTGGCTGCTCCTCCTCCACCCTCACCAAGGCCAGCTCCACCTCTGCCACCTCTGCATTCTCCCACTCCTCCGGCTTCATCTCCACTGCCACCATTGCCATCACCCGCTCCCAGGTCATCACCGGAGCCCACGCGCGTGCTGTCTCCGTGGGGATTGAGTGGTCACTGGAACCCACAGCCACTGCAACTCCTCCGGCCGCGGCTCCCAAAATCCTGGAGATCCCCCTGGTTCCAGCTCTCCCCTTGGAGAGGTTTGATTCAATGGTAAACAATGCGGACAAACTCCTCTGGCAATTCCTATTAGTTCCTTACGTGCACACCACCAATGCACAATGGGAGGTCCTGGCAGCTTTCCAATCCCTAGCTGCGGTGGCTTGCGCGGATGCAGAGGATGTGATGAGGACTTTGCCAGCGTAGGCGGATTGCCCCCAATTCTTCCTTCTTCCCTTTATTCCATTTTGTATTCATCCCCAGGCCCATTTGCAAAGATATGGAATTTTTCCGCGCCATCTTGAGTAGCCTTTGGGCTTTGTGAGAACTGTGAGAGAAATAAGAGCCATGCGCAAGATCAGAAAGATTGAGAAGGATCTGCGCCACTGAGAGTATCTGGTGAGAGTAAGAAAGAACATCCGTGCCCAAGATCTGCGCTTTTGAGGGCAACCCGCAACAGTGAGGAACCCATGAGAGTGAGAAGTATCCGCTCAAGGTACCTGGACCGCCCCAAAAAAACTGCAACGCAGTTCCCCCCACCCATCTACAGAACAGAGAGAGTAAAAATAAAACCAGCTGCGCGCGCACATCCATGAGAAATAGAAAGAAAAAGAATCCACCCAAGCCCATTCGCACCTTCCACCTATAAGATAACCAAGAAAACTTAAAAAGAGATTTTTTTTAAACACCTACCCATTTCCAAGCCCGCACCTTTGCTCTTTGACCCACATCCGTACCGTGCAACGCACTTTTCTAGTTCCCTTAATCATCTGTTGTAAATTTTCCATGTGTTTGCATCTGGATGCGGGGCTTGTCCTTGTGTCCCATTACCCAGCTTCCCGCCATGCCTGCACCTAAACGAAAACACCCATAGCCAGCAATAATCCCAAAAATTCAATCCAGAGAGAATAAAATAAGAAAACAAACATTCTGGGGTGTCTAGTTATTCTGGATGTGAACGGCTAGAGCACACCCTCATCAAATCCAATCATATCCCCCAATCATCCAACCTTCCCCCCCCCAACTTTTCTGCTTTCCCCAGAGGTCTGCAGTCATTTACTCCGCCAGACGCGATGCACCCGCACGGGCTCATCCTTGGAGGAAGGATCCGCGTTATCATCCCTTCCGCTATCCTACCCAGCAATCTTGTCAAATGAAGTTGAGCCTTGCGCAAAGAATTGTTTCACATGTGAAGGCGCGGCCTACCGCTTGAGTGGAGTCCCGTCCAATTCCTCCAGCTGGTAGCTACCTCCGGTGAAATTGGACGTCACTCAGAAAGGCCTGCTCCATCTATTAGCAATCAGCCTCCCCCACTGAGTTTCCAGGCTCTGGTTGTAAAGCAGAACCAAGTCCCCCTTCTGCAACGGATCCCGTATTTTATGCGCGCAGCGCTTGTCTCAGTAGCAGAAGGACTTTGTGCGGGTATCCTTCAGTCTTCCAGCCGCTTTCTCAAGCATCTTGTCCCGTTGCAGGAGTTGCTCAGTGCGGGCCTCAACTAGCTCTGCAGCAGTCTTAACCCTTCACCAGTTGATACCCAGAAAGGTTTCCAGCTTGATGTCAACCGGCAGCACGGGTTGCTGCACAAATAGCAGCTTGTACGTCAAATAACCCGTTGATCTCTTCACCAAAATCCAATCTGCAAAAAGAACCAATGGAAGGGTTTCCTGCCACCATTTTCCATCCTTGCCGCACATCTTCACCATTGCGTCCTTGATTGGCTGGTTACCGCGCTTGATCATCTCCATGCCTTCCGGATAGTAATCTGTCACTTGACCAAACTTTGCTCCGCAACTTTGAAACAACTCTCAAAACCGTCCCAAGAGCTCTGTACCTCTGTCAACTGTTACCAGCCAAAGTGAACTGTAATGCGCAAACCAATCTTCCTCCAGAGACTGATAAACTTTTTCCACCAAGAGCTTCACCAGCGGCCGCGCTTTGACCCATCCCAACAGATTGTTCCGCACAACAAGGAGGTATGTGAACTTACCTGCCTTGATGTGCACAACATCCATAGAAACCCTCCCAAACAAGGCGTCCTCTCTGGTGGGGATACCTACTTTGCAAGGTAATGTTGCGCTCTGCTTCTGACACGCTTGGAACAACTGTACCCACTCCTGTACCACGCAAACTACACCCAGCCACAGAACCTTGCTCTCACCCGCTTTGGAGTTTTGAGCTTGCTGCAATGTCCAAGATTTGCATGCAGACTTCCTAGGATTATCTCCTGATCTTCCCTCAACATGCTGACCACAAGCGGTACAGGCATGCTCTGCTGCCACAGCTGTCCTTCCTGCAGGTAAAAATTTCACATTCTCCACTAAATCCATCAAATGATCTTGGCTGGCGTTTCATCCGGAGACCAAAGATCCCGCAAATACAAACTGAGGACTGCGTACCTTCTGGACTGCTGGAGCGGAAGTTGCACACCTACTTCCTTCACCCCTACCTAACCGTCAGGGCCCCCACATCCAAGGGTTCTGCGCCTTTGTATGGATCATCCCATGGGTACCGGGACAGCGCTTCTGGCATCATAAAGCCCTTCCCTGGAACATGCACCACCATGAAAGAGAACAACTGAAGGAACGCAACCCACCTGGTCATAGGTGCATTTGGCAGCGCTGGCAAATTGATCATCTGCGCCAGCGCCTCTGCATCCGCCAGAAGCAAAAATTGAATGACCCATTGCAAATGCTGCAACCTCTGCACAATTTTTGTGACCCCGCAAAGTTCCAAAGTTGGCTGCAAGTACAGGCTCTCCGTTGGCGTAAACGTAACGGAATCGTAAAGAACTGGACAATGTTTCCCCTCATTTTCCTGGGTCAGGACCGCCCCTGCACCAAACTTTCTCAAATCAACAGCCAACTTAATTCCTCTGGCATCATAATCCAAGTCCGGCAGTACAATATTGCGCCCAACAATTTTCTTGAGTTTGTCAAAGGCAATGTCACAGTTTGAAACCCAGTTCCACTCCACGCCCTTACGCATCAATGCCTGCAAAGGACTAGCAACCTCTGCAGACCGCTTGATGAACATCTGTACATAGCTACACAATCCCAAGAACTGGAGAATGCGCAACACAGTCTTTGGCATTGGCCACTCAAGGACTTTTTTGCGCTTCTTTCCCGCAATCTGCTCTCCATCAGAAGCCACCACATGTCCTAGAACCTCCAGCAAGGGTACGCAGACTGCTAACTTTTTCCCCAACACCATAACTCCTGCTTCCTCAATCCGGAACAAGATCTGTTCCAGTGTTTGCACGTACTCCCAGACAAGTTGGCAAATTTCTGGAGCTTCTGTAAGCTTTTCCCCCCCATAATCCATCTTTGGGCCTTTGATGCCTGCATACTCAATGAAAATCTGAACCCCCCCCCAGAGGATTGTCCTTCAGAATCCAGTTCATCTGCACTTGGTAAACCGCGACCAATTTAGTATCACCTTGGGGCAGCTGTGTCAGTTGCATCCTGCCTAATCTGGTTTCAAAGGCACTCATTGGATGCAAACTCTGATTGATTTTGCGCTGATTTTATCCGCCCATCACATCCACCACCCCGTAGCATGCGCGTCCTGCCATAGATTCCAGAAACTTGTTCATGCACGGAGGTTTTCCTGTATCTTTGATTGTAAAAAAATTGAGCTGTTGCAGATCATGAAAAATCTGTAATGACTTCCCATCCCGCTTTACCACCACAAAGATTGGACTCAAGTAAGTTGATGTTGACTTCCCGTAAAGAACTGTCCCCACACCCTTGTGTACCAGCTCCCAGAAGGGCCCCTGAATTGCCTGTGGAATCAGGATTGGCTTGACCTTCCAAGGCTTGTGCAGAACCGTTGGAATCAGATAAGGGTTGCCTATCTTGCTCTTTAACAGTCCCTGCTCTTCAGGTCCAAACCCAAGCGCTATTTCCCAGAGAATGAGTACCAAAGTCAGCATATCCCGTTCCTCCGCGCTCAACCAGCCTGGAGGTCTGAAGTTAAGGGCCACAATACGCTCATCTGTAATCCATTCTGATTGTGTCTCCCATCCTGAAACCTTCAGTGGCGATTCCCAAGGGTCCTTCAATCAAGGGATTGGTTGCAGTGGTCCCTTCAGATCCTGCAGCATCACTTTGTTCCGTGGACGGACCTCATGCGCAACCTGCTTATACTTTCTAACATTGCACCGCGCCATCCGCACGCATCCATTACCATAGGTCCTACTCAAAACCAAACCGCGGCTTTCTCCTTGCTCACAAGCATGGCACAATGATAGTGTTTTCATGAAGTTCCTCCCGGCAATGCACACTGGGGAAAGGAACTTACTTCTGGCGCTTGCGCGTCCCGCGCTTCCTCCCTCCTCCCCATTTGCTCCTCACTGGTTGACTGCCCGCACAAAGCCGTAGCTTGCTCTGTGCAGTAACCTTGGCCAACTAGTCAAAATCTGCCTCCAGATCACCCTTGCAAACCAACTCTGCGCCAGGGTCCTCCTCCTTCTCTCTTGCCAAATCCCGCATCCACTTCCCCAACCCCTGATTGCAGATCATGGTTTAAAATTGCCCGCCAGACAAATCTTCCAATGTTAATGCTTCCATCCCGGCCTCTGGATCAAACATCATTTGCGCTTGGAACCCAAAAATGAATGGCTGTCCTAAAATAGCCTCCCCGCAATTAACTAATAGAAAAGAGAGTGCTTTAAGGACCCTTGAAACCTCAACCTCATCCTCCTCCACAACCCCATCCATGCAACACGCCCTGCTTTTAAGTGCGCAAAGCCCCATTGCACATTTCCGCTAAACCAATTCCATTTCATCAACCAATGAAGACAGGGGGAGGTTCACCATGGAACCGCTATCCACCAGTGCCCACACCTTCCTTCAAGCAATCTTCATCAAAATGTAAGCCAGTGGGGTTCAAACTGATTTCATCCCTGCTAGCTTGCGCTCTGTGTCATCCCAAGCCAAGTTAAGCCATTTCACCATTGGAGGGATCCTGTTGTGCCCACAATCCTTCAGCGCTTGAACCATATCATCTACCACAACCGGCAACACCGCTGCCAACTTCTTCAAGTTCAAGGGAATAGTCTTTCCATTCCCCATCACCCTGCGCACAGTTTTCACCACTTTCTTCTTCCCTGCCAGATTCACTGGCCACCCATCCATTTCTGGAACGCGCACAACCAACTTTGGAGCTGCAAGCATTACCCCTTCCTTGGCATCCACATCCATCCTTTCCACCGCCGCCAAATCCTCTGTTGATTACACCCTGCGCGTTCCATTTTTGAGGGGGCCGCGGCCAGAGCTTGCGTTGGTGCTGCCAGAATGTGGGAAGCAGACTTCTTAGGCCCTGTTTGGAAAAACCTTGCCATGTCCTCCATCAGTTCCTCCAGGTCCAGTTTGCTCTCCACCGCGCAACAAATGACAAGGATGTCCGGAAGAAGCGCAATACTCCCATCCAACAACCTCTTCACCAAGTTGTTGTCATACAGGTGCTGCTGCACCCACCCGCAGAGTGGGGGACTGAGCCCTCCCAACAATGCCCTCTTCATTGGGCCCGTCTGTCCCAATATTATCTTTTTCTTTGCCAGGTAGCAATAGATCCAATCAAACATTCCTACGTAGTCCCCCAGTTGTGCCCGTGTCCGCACTCCGTCATTTGCGCTTGCTTCCGCCGCGGCTTGCTTGAAGTTGCTTTCCCAAAACCAAGGTTTGTGCCTTCCCCACCGCGCCAAGATTTTGGCCTTCAGTTTTGGCCAATTGAGTTACTAATACCCCTCCATCTCCTCCACATCCCAAAGCTTCTCTTTTTCCGTGATGAAGAGAAAATGAGCCAAGCCTTATCCAAACCCATTGCACCTTCTGCCCTGGCAATTCCTTTGTATTTCACAAGGAATCACTCAATTTCCTCCATGTTGAACCGGATGTGAGGAGAGTCATTCAGCCTGATGCAAAATGGCTTGTGGTTGGCGCCATCATCAGAACAAGGGAAACCATATCCTGCCCCTGATGAGGGTTGCTTCCAAGAAGCTGGAGGAGGAGGAGGAGGAAGAGTGGTGGGGATAATGTTAGATGACCCCACAACGTTCAATGGGTGGTACTGGGACATGGCGCTTGCTAGCTTCAAGAGACAAGGAACAAAAGATTACTTCCTGGCCAGACCCCCAGATGTGGAATTCAGAAGAGGACTTCTCCTTTAAAATTTCCATGTTTGGAAGTTATTGATCCCTTGAATCTGTAAACCCTGAGTGCCACTGTTTTCCCTTCAACTGAGAGATAGAGAATTGAGAGTAAAGATCCTTCCAAAACTCTATGACAACCAATGATCCTCCGTGATCCCATCCTCCATGATACCCGGGTTGAGGGTTCAGCTTAAGTAGCATCCCCCTCAACCCTAACCTAAGTACAACCAGAAGCAATCAAGAATAATTAAATACAAATCCTAAGCACAGAATCCTAGCCTCAACTCTATCCTTCCCATCCCATAATCCACAACCCATATCCCATATCCCATATCACATATCCATCCGTATTACCTGCCTGCAATTACTTTCACCTGGTTTGTCTTTCTCATGAAGCAGCCTTGCGCCGGGCCCAAATCAGAGCCCCCCGCGCATGTCTGCATCCGCCCAGCGCAACATTCCAGGTATCCAAGATATATCCGGGAAATCCGGATCCACGTCTTGCAATACGCAATCCCTCCAATCCAATCCAATCCATCCATCCCGTTTCTCCAGATGCTGAGCCCAATTTGACTGCTGCTGAGCCCCCGGCCCAACTTGCTGCAGCAAATCCCCACCCATTGCTGAGCACGCTTCCCCTGCTGAGCCTGCCGCTACTGCTGAGCGCACACTGGGAAGCCTATTCCAACTCCCCTCTATGAAAGACCACCACACCAATTGGTCAAGGGGGGGCTGGTTGGCCCTTGTTGTTCAGTCAGTCAAGGGGGCGCGGGGCCAAAGTGGAGGGGGGGGCTTTGCCCTTTTTGGTCAAGGGGGGGCTGGTTGGCCCTTGTTGGTCAGTTGGCGCAGATTGGCCAATGGAGGGAGGGGGCTGGTCCCCCAAAGGAGGGGGGGGGCATTGTTGGTTGGCCGGCAGGTCCACCAATGGAGGGAGGCGGGGAGGGTTGTCAGTCAGCCGGTGGTTTGACCAAAGGAGGGGGGGGGGATTTGGTCAACTGGCCCGTTGTTGGTTGGCCAAAAGAGGGAAGGGGGGGCTTTGGTCCGCCAAAGGAGGGAAGGAGGGAAGGGGGGGTGGAGTTGGCCAAGCGAGCGAGGGGGGCAATGCAGTTGGCTGAACAAGCAAGGGGGGGGCCAGCTGCTGCATGAGCGAGGGGGGGCGGGCGGCCAAGCAAGGGAGGTGGGGCCAATCAAGGGTGGTGGGTGGGCCAGGCCGCAGAGAGAGGTGGGGGGGTGGGCGACCAATCAAGGGTGGTGGGGGGCTGGGCTGGCGGAGGGAGGTGGGGGGTTGGGCTGGGGGAGGAAGGTGGGGGGTTGGGCCCCCAAGCAAGGGTGGGGGGGCCAAAAAAGGGTGGTGGGGGGGGCCAGGCTGGCGGAGGGAGGTGGGGGGTGGGCCGCCAAGCAAGGGTGGTGGGCTGCCAAGCAAGGGTTGTGGGGCCCACCAAAGCAAGGGTGGTGGAGGGGGAGAGGGGGGGAGCATTAGTGGGGAGTAAGGGAGAGGGGGTGAGGGGGGTGGGGAAAGGGTGATGATCAGGAGGGCGGGGGAGCTTACCTGAGGAAAGATTCAAGGAGGTGCGGGGGACCTAAATGTGGGTGGAGAGTTGTATCAGCATCTGATGATGGGGATTATGAGGAAGAGGATGAGGAGGAGGGGCGGGAGCTTACCAGGGGGGTGAGTGGTGGGTGAGGTGGAGGCAATGCATGAGGTGGAGGGAGAGGGTGAGGTGGAGGTGATGGGTGAGGTGGAGTTGGAGGGTGAGGTGGAGAGTGGACTGGTGGTGGGTGAGGAGGAGAGTCAACCGGTGGTTTGGTGGGGTGAGGTGGGTGGTTTGGATTTTTTGGTTCTTTTTTTGTCTAAGTCCACCAAAAAAGAAAAAAAATCCAAGTCAGTGTTGGATGCTTGGTTGAACAACTTAAACCAAAAAAGATATTTCACTTATTTAAAAACCAAATGCTACACATCAAAGTGAGCAAGTGTGAGGGGTAGAATCCTTTCTCTCATGGCCAAAAATGAGGTAGAAGATGAGATGGGGATGAATTGAGGAGGATCAGGAATGTCATCTATAAATATTTTTTCCCATTCATCTTTGATGTCAGCCAAAAGATTGTGAAGGATTACACAAGTGATAATCCAGTTTATGAGGAACTTCATGTCTTTGGGGTTTTGAAGCTGGTTTTGCATTTCCCTTAAGCTGGCCCATCTTCCTTTCAGGACTCCCATGGCATGCTCAATCCAAACTCATGATTGGGAAAGATGATAGTTGAAATTGGTTTTTCCTTGATCACTGGACAAAACATTCCGGTATGCTGGAACCCCATATTTCCCACTAGCATAAGCTGAATTGGCCAGAAGTTATTTATTTGGGTCATATTAGTTCTCTCGTTGTTGGGCAATCCGCATCCAATTGAACACATATGAATCATGAAAAGAAACTGGAAGGCCAGCATGGATGGATATGAACTTCTTGTTGTTATCACAAACAAGTTTTAGTGCCACAGATTATCTAAACAAACAGACAAGACATATTTTTTCAGTGTGTGATCAACAGTGTTATCAAAGCAATTGGAAAAGATATGAATAAATTTCCTTTTTTTACTATCAAAATAGTGGTTGCCATCTAGCTTGGGTTTTTGCCTCAAGGGGATGGGAGTTTGATTTAAAAAACCAATTCCACCAGTAAATCCTTTGGTTTCCATTAATTGAGATATCTCCTTGCTTTTTTCTTTTGTTGGCCAAGAAAGGACTGAGCAATGGAAAGATAGGATAGAAACCATGACTCTTTTGGTGTATGAGTCAATTTTTCCATATCCAACTGAGAATACATTTTCTAACTGATGAATTTCTGCTTGATTTCCATTTGATCCAAATCTACAAAGAGCAACAGCCAGTTGGATAGCTGGATTGCGTTGAGGATTCCAAGAATTGGTCTGGAAGATGTGGTGGTCTTCAATCATCTCCAAAAACTTTATTAATGAAGGCAATAGAGGTTGGAACAGTTGCTGCAAGCTTGAGTTGAGGAGGAGATGAAGCTTTTGCCTTTCATAAATAGGGTTGTGGAGAGTTTGTCTTCTTGGAACCATGTATTGCTTTCTTAATAGAGCATTAAAAGCCAACCAAGTTAATTCCAAATTGGAGTCTGAATCAGTCTGAATGGCAGTCAAATACTAACAGAAGTTCAGTCAGCTTTTTTGAATTTTCAACTTACTGCCAAGAAGTTTGATGGGACATGTTGAGAAAGATGGTGATTTGATGTGGGGTGATGAGATGATGATGGGGATTTATGTGAAGGTGGATATCTGAAGCCATAGAGATGTGAAGAAATAGAGATGTGAAGCAATAGAGATTTGAAGTGATGGAGATGTAAAGCAATGGAGATGAGGTGTGTGTGATGTGATGTAGATGGGACCAGTATGGATTTGCTGATGTGGATGGGTGTTTTAGATGTGATGGATGGTGGATGGATTATGATGCATAAATGGCGGGTTTAATGGCGGGTTTAATGTTTGAAATCCGCCATTTTCATGAAACCCGCCATTTTGAAATACACCAGTTAGGGGGTATGTGTATTTCAGAAACCCGCCATTCAAGATGGTGGGTTTGGTAAAAAAATGGCGGGTTTCTAATGCTGGGTTTGCTAACTCTGATACACCCTATTGGTGTGAGCTTAGAAAAAAACTTCTCAAATCAGGCCTATTGCATACAGATAGATGTTTATTAGCATGATTATAGCCTGGGTATTTTAATAATAATGGACTCAACTATTAAGGTGATATGATAATTTCAAACTTCTTCAGATGAAACTTCCAGATGGTATTCTATGTACTATAGAGAACAAAAATAAAGGTTGGAAGTTGGATATTTTCTACCAGTCAGTTAATTTGTGGCTTCTTGAGCGTATTTTTATGTGTATATTATGAATTAGTTATTTTAAGACACAGCTGGTTTGAATGAAAGAAGGAAAGGGATCAACAGCTCTAAGCAATGGAAACTAGAAATACTTCATAGCTCATCAATTCACTGGTCCATTGAATACTCCTTAAAATAACATCAATCCCACATTTGAAATCATTTTAGCCTTGTTTTCACCAATTTGGAGGAACTTGCCCCACAAATCCCCTCCCCACATACTTATGTGACACCATACAGTCAGCTTTTTCTTACTTGATTTTTTAAAAATTGCCTTGATACTCCTCCATCTCTAATTGGGTTCCCATGAATCAGCCCAAATCACAATATCCTGACCAAGCACAAACTTGGAATCCTGCCAGGATTTCTAAAAATCCAATTTTTTCCCTAGGGGTAATTCCAGACCCAACCTCAAACCAATTTGCTATGGGCTAGCCCATGGGCTGCCCTGCCTGGTAAGTACTCCAGGTTTTCATGGGTCAGGCCAACCCACTGAGTATCCATACCCAGTGGGAATCTATCCAGTTTTGGGTTGAGGGGTTTCTAAAAAACCCCATGATGACCCAACCCACCTTAAGCCGCCATGGGTCTGGTTCCAGATTTAGGCAGTACTTTTATACAGTGGGTTGACCCATGGGTACCCACCAGAGAACTCCTTGTTATTTTTTTCAAAAAAAAAAATATTGCTATGAGTTGTTGAAGGAATATAACAACTTGTAAGAGTAATAATGTGAAGTGCAGGCTTTATTGGAGAGGATTTGGCTGCCTGCTGCTTCATCTTCCAGAGTCTACCCAAGGGCTGGACCTGGGTTTCTTTTTTCAAGTAGCATATTTAAATGCAAAAAAGGGAAAAAATGCTAGCCTTGGTTTGTCCAAGGGTCAGGCCAAGCAATTTGGAATTTATTGTCTCACATGTGAGCCACAGTGGTCACTGGTTGGTGAATCTTATATTGTAGTTGGGACTTGGAGGTCCTTTCATACCCAAAAGGGCAAACAGTCAACTAAAATCTTAAATTAAGCACTTACAAAGGTGAATTCTTTACTCTCAATCTGGAAAAAAAAATTGGATTTGCACATATTGGGGATGGACTACCAAACTAAATATTAAGTACAAGACCTCTCAGATTCTCCCTTATCCCAGAATAAGTCATCTACATTTGCAGCCTAGTCTTCCTTGGGATCACCACCAACATTACTATCATCAAAAAAAAAAAGTAGCTGCAAAGTTCTGGGAGAATTTTTGTCAGCTTGCTACAATTGCAGAGCAACCTGCAAAAGTAACAGAAATAACATAAAAATAATAATAATGAAATTAATCTAAGAAGGAGTAGGAAAACCATAAATATTATTTCAAAAATGTATTCTCCACCCAATGTTAGGTAGGGTCACTCACTGACCCCACCCATGAAATCCAACTCCTTATATTTTTAAATAATTAAGGAAAGAAAGACCAAAATAACACAGCACCACCATTGAACTTTTTGGCCAATTAAATATTTCACATGTATTGTCACTTATAGGTTTGACACCTAAAATTCAGTAACAATTGAGATGTTGTGTATATTTTAGGAGTTACAGACGGAAAAATGTTCTGTCACAATTCCCACACGCAGCCACGGCAGCCCATACACCCGCGCGCGGCTGAGCTACAGCACTTTCACCCCATCAAAGCTGTGTATGCAGCCCTGGGCCTCTGAAAATGATGCAGTCGCAGGACTACGTGTTTACAAAGTGACAAGCGGCCTGAGAAACCTAGGTACCACGTAAACATGCTACAACCTACACAGGATTATTCTACATATGTAATTAATGTTCCTGTGGTTAGTAAATTGTCAAAAAATACATAAACTTATATTAAAAAACCTAAATAAACTTAATATTTTTTATATTTAAATATAATTCAAAGTACCAAACATGTCAAAAATAAGATAATGACTACTTTTAAAAATATATTAAAATAATTTAATATACTATTATAGGGATTTCTAGACATCCATATTTTTTTGACATGCTAAGAAAACTAATGATGTAAAGATATTACTTGAATACACATTACTTATATTTTTAAGTAATTATTTTAGTAAATCTACTGTAATTTGAAAATAAGGAGTAAAATCAATATCATGACTTTACTGCAATTATTTAATACATGATGAGAACTCACCTGACATCAGAATATACGTAGACATTTCTATTAAAATAACTATTAACTTACTAGGAATATTTACTAAGGATAGTTAATTAAATAATAAAGAAAAATGACATATTAGTGTTATTTGCACATCCAAAAATCAATTATAAATTATAATAATTCCCATACACTTTGTAATTAGATTCTGCCCGTGCTACAGAACCAAGAACACGTGAAAGGCTACCACTGTTTACCCTTCTAGCCTCAGTTTCAGCCCCTTTGAGCCCCTGTACCCCTCAGAAGGACAATATTGGGACTCAAAAAACTATAAATAAAGAGCTCTTTTGAGGATATTGATACACAGAGACCCAATTATATTTACATCCAGACACCGTGCCAAGGTAATCAAATACTTGTAAGGCATAATTAAGTGATTTATGGCTTTAGTCTGATTAATAATATCCATCCCCAACCCTTTTTATCAATTTAAACAGCTGAACAACCTTATAACCCCAGTATACAGGTTTAACCCATCAGTGCACGTCCCAAACAGGTACCCAAAGGATTTAATAACATACCAGTGAGTCTTATTATTCTTTCTCTGTCATGGAAGCTTGGTTACAAAGCCCTGTCACTCCACCGTGTATTTCATATACATATTATCTTTGGGTAAAATATCCTTCAAGAATATAAATAAAAGGTTCCAAAGTAACCAGGCCTACGTGTTTTCATACTGAATTACCTGAAGAGAGATGTTGAAGATCCCCAATATAATTGCGGCCCCTCTATAAAAATATTTAATAATCAATTTATTTAAATAAATTTATAACAATAAACCATATCCAAACCAATTAACCTTGCAATAAGCTTGATCCAAATATTTTATGAATTTTTGCTGCATTTATTGAATAATATATTTATTATTTCTTCTATCACCTTTGGTAGCTAAAGGATAGCAAGGATCTTGGCATCCAGGAGGCTGAAATTTTTCTTCAAGATGGAACAGGTCATTCCACATTCCTTCCTCTTTTATTTTGCTTTGCTGATCCAATTCATTTTTTTTATTCTATATGAAAATGTTACATAAATCTTTAAATATTTGCAGTCATCCCTTTCAGGAAAAGTCTAGTCATGTACTTAACTTTTGTGGAATAAAATTGAAAAATTTCCTCATTTTTCTACCAGCTCTGAAGGAAAAGTAACAAAACTAACCCTTATAACTCAATCAAAATTTACAAAAGATTCATTTCAATAAGAGGCACCCCCATTATTTTCCAACCCGCTGGAGCTACTGCTATAAGATGAATCTATCTGAATTACCATAAAAGTCAGAATTCTGAAATCTTTCAATTATTTATTTCAATCATTCCAAATTCTAACCCAAGCAGACAGGATGGAACTTAGTATAATAAAGGACTTCTTGAAAACATTTTACATTTCCACAACTATACTATCAGGCACAAAGTAACAAACATTCAAATTTTTCCATAGTTTGATGAAGTAAATTGAAGTTAAAAATAAAAACAGAAGCTGGTAATATATTTGGAAATGAGAATTTAAATAATATTTTCAAGCCCATGTCAACAAAGTCAATAAGTATTGGTACAGGACGCCTCAACTTCCTGCAATTGCTTTAGTATTTTATCCTTGTTAAAATATGACCTAATTGACTTCACCCTTAAACAAGATTCAACCATGTTTAAAACTCAAGCTAAAATATAACCAATCCATGATGCAATATACAAGCTTTACAATAGTTTCATTTATACCAACATGGCAAGAGTTACAAAAGAACCTTCAAAGAATATTAATGTAAACACATCAGATTCTGAATTTCAACCCAGCCAGAGCCTTCATGCAAACTTCCACAACTTTTTTGCCTCCTCCAAGGTCACAATCAATTCTCATGTTCCCACAGCTGAACTAGACCTCTCCCTTCAAGAGACACTTGTTGAATATGATGGCCCAGATGATTTAAATGGAGATAAATTTAACATTCTTGAATGGTGGAAAGTAAACAGTTTAAGATTACCAAACCTTTTAAATTTGTGAAGATAACCTTGCTTGTTTGTACATCACCAGATGCATCTGAATCTGCAATTATTCTCATTTTCATTCTAGGGGCTTTTTAGTTTTGTTTGATGGATTTAGTTGTGATTTTTACAGGCTTTCTCCAATGGTGGACATGTTCTGGATTGATTCTGCAGTAGCTTGGCACATGAAACAACTGAGGGACTTATATGTGGACAGGACTGGCTCAAATAATGTTTTAGTTGTCAGGAAATCAATCTTTATGATCACTATTTCATATAAATGCCTTTGAGCATATTTTTTCCCTCATATTTTTCTTTTTTCTTCATGTTCTTTTGAATATATTTTTCTTTTGTCTATATTTTTCTTTGTATGTTTTTTATTTCCTTATAATTTTCTCTATTATTTCAAGCCATATAGAGTAGTACAAAAAATTCAATGACAACAATTTACAAAAAAAAAAACCGTGGGGCCCCATGACCCGCCGGCGGCCCGCAAATGCCCGCCAAGACCCGCCACAGGAAGCTCGTCAAGGGCTTGGGCATACCTTGAAGGTCAGTCGACCCGACCCACTTTGACCCGCGCCTTGGAGGGTCGGGTATGGTCAGCGATTTTGTTCACTGACCCGGCCCATGAACAATCTGAGTTACGCACCCTGAATTTACACCAATCAAACCATCATAGGAAGAAGGCGTTAAGGCGCACTGAGGCGCGCCAATATTTCAAGGGTGTCACCGCCAACCTGACAATACGCGTATGTACAGCAAAGCGCTGCCCCAGGAATTTGGCGGAAGAAAGGAAGGAAAGAGGACAAAATCATCTCGAAACGAAGATTAGGGTTACAATATGACATAAAAGCTGAGAATAAAGATTGTTACAGGTTTGCACGTCGAGCAACAGGATGGGATGTTGTCAGGTTACGACTCGAGCGGAATCATATTTTGGTCTTACAGATGAATAAGAAGACGAAAAAAAGTACGCGAGATGATGGTTTTCCGGCGAAATCAGCACCCAACTAAGCTGGGATAAGTTGACCGAGAAGACGCGGCGTAGGAACCAATGCCAGTAGTAGGCATACGAAGAAGGGAGATTGCGGGTAGTTTGGTGGAAACGGACAGATTGGGCGTAGAGAGTTGTGAGTGATCGGTTGAAGCAAGACCAAAAGTGGCTTGCGAACGGAGTCGACGAACACTCAAGACCACCAGCGCAAACCCGAGATCAAGTAGTCAAGGGTCCCGGTTGACACCTCCAATATTCCAGCCTCGCCCGCACCACATCACAAACTTTTGATTGTATATTATTCCTGGGCCAACACACGCCTAACCAAGCTCCAGATCCTCTGCCTTGTATACCGCCGTGCTTGAATCCAAAAAGTATCGATCCAAACAAGCAAAAAAAAAATGCTCTGGTTAAAATTACTGTCGATAATCATCTCTCAGACTTGCGTCATGGCAGTTAGTACTTCATCCCAATTCCAATTGAGGGTTCCTCGAGGCTCAGCCCTCCAGCTCCCAACAGGGAGAACGCTCAAATACCTAGCACTCGGAGTAGGAACCCAAAACTATGTCTGCGGGAAAGACAAGACAACTCTAAGATGGTTGCCGCATGGAGCAGGTCAGTTGAAGTTTCTGAGCCTCGTACCGGCGTGGACCCAGAAAGGTGAATATGTGTAATACTAAGTTATCCCATCTTCTCGCAGAGGCATCATTACTGGATGTGTCAAAAGCAGGGGCCAACGCAAGCACCTTGCCCGACCTTGGAGCTCAAGGTGGTAGGACTCAAGTTCGAGGGCCCGATCTGAAGGATTACCGCCAGTTGGGGAAGCACTTCTTCTTCCGTGAAACCCCAGGCTCCGACATGTCGCCAATTTTTGATTTCTCAAACGAGAAACTCGGAAAGCTTGTAATGCAAAAGGTAAACGCTGTCAATGCTCCCCGGAGATCAGACCGCAACGTTGCGTGGCTACAGCTTCGCACGTTGGAAGGTGATTTTGCTGCAGTGGTCTATCGAACCAGTACGCGTGGCGGCCAACCTCCATTGACTGATTGTATCAATGAAAAGGAAGTTATTAAAAGAAAATATCTCGCACTGGTAAGCTTCAAAATTTAATCCACTACCCGCCAACACTGCGATCAAGTAGTAGCACCCCTTACAAAAAAAAGTAGAAGATAGTTGAATTAACTGTGTCTTTCCATCGCAGTATTCCTTTTGGCTGTAAATTACCCCTCAAAGCTTAGTCGCTCTCGACGTTCGTTGCCTCCCCAGAGCATCGTAGTATTCGTTTTGGTTGTAAATTACTCCGTGGTTAGCGATGCCCCTTGCATGCTCAGAGAATCGTAATATTCCTTTGGCTGGAGATTACTCCTCAAAGCTTTGTGGTTCTCGATGCTCCTTGCATGCCCAGAGCATTACGAGAAATTTGACTGAAACTCAGAACATAGGGCTGGACTACTCGCGGTTGATCAAATACCATTTTCACCTCATGACTTACGGCCTTGGATATATTCAACCTTCAAAACGCCAGCCAAAACACCTGTCGTTTACGTCATTACAGTGAATCCTACCACTTTTTTTTCTTTTTATACGGATTGTGAAATCTCCTTGAACAGCATGTTGGTGTAAGACGTTTACAGGCAAAAGGCCCTATTGCAGTCAATTGGTTAAATTGAAATTCCCACAGAAGGAACTCTTGTAATAGTAAAAGACTGTGACACAATCAATTCAAAAGTAAAAATATAAAGGCTGATTAAATTGGGAAGTTGGACAGCGACTTATGTTGAAGCAAATGGGTGCACTCTCAAATAATGATGTCTCCGCTCTTGTCGTAGCGTGAAGATTTGATTTGTATTAAAATGCTTGAAGCAATTGAAGATAATTTAACGTAAGGGAAGGATACAAATGATTGATGTTGAGAGACAAAATGCACTTGAGCTTGATGATGATGATCAATTAAGACGAATAAAAAAGCAAGGAGTCCACCGCAACCTTTGACTATGATTTATATGTCGCTGGTGCTCGTTAGTTCTCTTTTTAAATGCGTAAGAGTACGATGGCGGCAGTGCTCATGCCTGTAGCCCTCAGGGCTCGGTTCGGCAGCCGGGGTGTAACTCGCGCCGCCGCGCTAAAAAAAAGTTACACCCTGTATGTCCCAGATGGGGCTGCTCGACAAAGTGTAAGTGAAGTGTGCATTGCCATGCACACTGTAACTCGCATCCCACATTTCCGCTGGGGCCGGACATACAGGGTTGACCCTGTATATCTCCCCCTCACCCACCCTTCACCCTCCCCCCTCCACCCAATATTGTGAGTCCTTTTTTTTCTTTTACTCATCAATCCAATTATTCCTTTCATAGCATGGAACCTCCACCTCCAACCCAACCACCACCACCAACGCCACCTGTATCCCAATCAAAATGGACCCAATCCAATGACCTTAAAATTTGCAAGCTTACAAGAAGATTTGGAGCTTGCCTCCAAGCACCCTCAATGGTTGCAAGGATAGTGTTTGAAGGGAAATTGCAAAGGAGCTTGAAGGGACCAAGGACTAGAACAAAGACAAAGAATGGATTGGCATGCTGGTCTTGCTTCAACATTTTTGAGCCCAGTATGGCAAGGTCAAGCAACTAAACAATCTCAGTGGGGCTGGGTGGGATCAGGTCACTCAATTGATTGAGCTTCCAGATGAACAATAGGGTGTATCAGAGTTAACCAAACCTGCCCCTCTTTAATGGTGAGTTTCATACCAAATCTGCTATTCAAAAACCCCCATTAGAAATCAAAAAAAAAACCATTTATTTCACATCAGACATGTCAGATCTACCTGAAAATAAATGGGTTTTTTCAGATAAAGTATTTAAAGGCTTTCACCACCTCCAGCACACATCAGTCCATGTCAAACACCCCTAGTTTCCCATCTCACCTCCTCCTACCTCCAACCTCATGGGTAAAATCAGATTCATCACTCTCATCAATTTATTGCTCTCAACACTTCATAAATCTTATCACTTCATCACTCTCATCACTTTATTTCTCTTTTCACTTCTACCTCCAACCTCATTGGAAAAAATCACTTTATTTCTCTTGTCACTTCATCATTCTCATCAATTTAATTCTCTCATCTCTTCATTGCTATCCTCATTGCTTCATCTCTCATCCCATGATTTCTCTCCTCATCACTTCATCAGTATTATCATTTTATTTCTCTTACTCTTTCCAAATGGCACCTCAGCAAATCTACCCCCACAAGTCTACACAGAAATCAAATACACCAAAGCAAAAATTGCCAAGAAAATCTAAAAAAAAATCCTTTCCCATCAACTTCCAAAGGCTCAAGTCAGCTCAAGAGATCCAATAACCTCATCCTGGTAAACTGGCTCAAAATCACCTCCAACTACAATGCTTGCTTTGGATTTGACAATGAAACACAAGTTGGCCAACCGCTAACATCTAAGGTGAATGGTTATCTCATGATGGTCAATGAAATGAAGAATAAAAAAAAAAGTTAGGCTGGATCTTTCATAAAAACAGATGAGGGAGTAATTAAAGAGTTATCAGGAAAAGTACAATAAGTACCACTAAATTTCAAGCTCCACTGGCTTTTGTATCACAGAATCCAATGAATCCAAGGGAATAAACTTGGTGGTAGATAAGTTGACCTTGATTTGTCCTTTTTATATTCAAATGGATGAAATATTTGGAAAGAAGGCCAACATCACGCCTTTAGCTGCTTTCAATTCCCAAAAATCTGATTCAGTTGATGTTGAGGACTTGGATGTTGATTCTAAGTCACCAGTGATGATCCTGATGAAACCTTTGGGTGGCCCCAATCAGATGAAAACATGGATATTCAAACACAATAAGATCCAATCATACTCTATTGCTGTGATTTTAGATATATTTATTTTGATTAAAATTTTTCAAAATAAAAAAATATTTTTTATTATAAAAATGTTTCAGACTATTTCTAACCCCACCAGTAAACAAATCTTTTTAGTTTTTATTTACATTTCTTCTCTAAGATATATTTGGCCATTGTTGAACTCCCTGCAAGTATTCTGAGATCTTTTGTTGATTTTCATAAGAATTGTGATTGGATCAATAATGAACAATTAATTATCCAAAGTGGAAGAGATGTAAATGTTTGATCTTATTTTTAGCCAGTTCAAACACTTAAGGGGAGGGTTTTTGACGGTTCTTTTTTTTGGAAACAATGGCGGGATACAGATAAAAAGTTTGTAGTCTTTGTGCAGACAACACAACCATGTCATTAATCTCTTCCTTGGCTACTTCCAATGATATTTCAGAATCCCTCATTTGGGTGATTCTTTTCTGGAAAGCTCTTTTCTTTCCAGGTCTCTGTATGTTTGTCAAACCATCTCCTCCCATCTTCTTCCCTCCCAACCATATGCTTTTATTGGGGTGACAATTGAGAAGGGATTCATTATACTCTATAGCATTTGGAGGCTTGTGGGAGAACAATTGGAAGTCCAGAAAAAGGGAGGGTTAAGAAAGAAAAAGGGGTCAAACAGTCTGTTGCATTGAATAGAATCAAAAAAATAAAAAAAAACCATCATTAATTATGTTATAATCAAGGTGGATTATCAAGAAAAATATTTAAAAAAATACCAATCAATTATCCAAACCAAATAAAAAAATTTCAGTCAGATTCTTGAATAATCAGCATCATGGATTAAAGAGGAGGAGGGAAGGACACAAACAATGGATTTCCTATTGATAAATTAAGGATTGATGGGGGGTCCTAAAAAAATGAATAGATTTTTCAAGCAGGAGAAGGAGGAGGAAGAGGAAGAAGAGAAGCCAATTTTCAAGGCGGAGGAGGAGGGGAAAAACATCAAGGAAAAAATTGATTAATTGATTGTAAATTAATTGAGAAATTTATTTGGATTTGATCACTAAATTAATTGAAAATCAATTGCTTGATTTATTGAAAATTGATTTAGAAATTGATTGCAAATCAATTGATTGATTGATTTAAAATTTATTTAGCAATTGATTGCAAATCAATTGCTTGATTGATTGCAAATCAATTGCTTGATTGATTGCAAATCAATTGCTTGATTGATTGCAAATTGATTGAGCAATTGATTTCAAATCAATTGCTTTATTGATTTCAAATTGGTTGAGCAATTTATTGCAAATCAATTGCTTTATTGATTGTAAATTGATTAAGCAACTCATGGAAAATCAATTGCTTGATTGATTGCAAATTGATTGAGCAATTGATTGCAAATTGATTGAGCAATTGATTGCAAATCAATTGCTTCATTGATCACAAATTAATAAATTTATGAATTTTCAAGTGATTTGCAATTAATAAAGAACTTGAATGCAAATCAATCACTTGATCAAGAGGGAGGGAGGGAGGAGGAGACAGAGGAGGAGGAGGAGGTGGTGGTGGTGGAGGAGGGGGGGGACTAACCTTTGAAGCCTGAGAAAAATCAATCAATTTTTTTTCCAAGGAAGGATGAAGGCTGCTAATTCAATTAATTGGTGGATTAGCAAACAAAAAATTGATGATAAAAAGAGGGAGGAGGAGGAGAAGGCGGAGGAGGGGGGGGAGGACATACCAAGGTGGAGTTGGGGGTGGTTGGTGAGGAGGAGGAAGGAGTGGACCACTGGTTTGGTGAGGAGGAGTAAGGAGTGAACCAGTGAGTGAGTGGGGTAATGTGGGTGGTTTTTCTGAGGGGTGAGGTATGAGTTGAAGGTTTTGTTTTGTTTTGTTTAAGTTCACTCAAAAAAAAAAAAAACCAAGTCAGCCTGGGATTTTTGGTTGGCAAAAAACAAAAAAAAAATTAATGTGATTCAATTGTTTACCTATTTCAAGAATAAATGTTACTCATCAAAGTGAGCAAGTGTGAGGGGTAGAATTGGATCTCTCATGGCAGAAAATGAGGGAAAAGATGAGACAGGGATGATTTGAGGAGGATCAGGAATATTGTCTTCAAATATTTTTTCCCATTAATCTTTGATTTTGGTCAAAAGATTGTGAAGAATTACAGAACTGATAATCCAGTTATTAAGGACCTTAATTTCCCTGGGATTTTGGAGCTGGTTTTAAATTTTCCTTAAGCTTTCCCATCTTACTTTCAAAATATCTATTGCATGTTCAATCCAAACAGGCAATTGAGCAAGATGAAAGTTGAAATTTGTTTTTTGTAGATCATTGGAAGAAACATGGCAATAATCTGGAACAAAATATTTCCCACTAGCATAAGCTGAATTGACCAGAAGGTATTGATCTTTGTCAAAGTAGTTCTCTGGTTTTTTGGGAATCTACATCCAATTGAAAACATATGAATCATGAAAGAACCTGGAGGGCTGTCATGGAGGGACTTTTTTTATCAAAAAAAAGTTGTAGTGGGCCATAGAGTATCCAAACAAACAGATGAAGCATATTTGGTCAAAGTGTTATCCAAGGTTTTACCAAATGCTTTGGAAATGAAATTATTTAATTGCCTTTTTTGCAATGAAAATTGTGGTTGCCATGTAGCTTGGGTTTTTGACTCAAAGGAATAGTGATTCCATCAACAAACAAAATTCAAAAGGGAAAGCATTCAGTCTCCATTTATTGAGATATCTCCATCTCTTTTTCTTTGGTTGGCCAAAGAAGGACTGATCAATGAAAGATAGGATAGCAATAGTGACTCTTTTGGTTTATGAGTCAATGGCTTCATAACCAACTGAGAATATATTTTCTAATTGATCAATTGCTGCTCCATTTCCATTTGATCCCAATTTAAAAAGAGAAACAGCCAATTGGATGGCTGGATTGCATTGAGAATTTCAATTGTTTTTCTGAAAGATTCAGTGGTCTTCAATTGTCCCCAGAGGTTCCATGAAGGAAGGCAACAAAGTTTGGAATAGTATCTGGAAGCTAAAGTTGGGGAAAAGATGAAGATTTTGCCATTAATAGATAGGATTCTGGAGAGTCTTTATTCTTGGAAAAATGTATTGCTTTCCCAACAGAGAGTCCAAAGCTAACAAGGGTGATTCCAAATTGGGGTCTGAATCAGAGTAAAATAATAAAAAAATTTCAGTCAGCTTTTTTGAATTTTCAACTTGCTGCCAGCAAGTTTGATTAGACATGTTGAGAAAGATGGTAATAATGTGGGTTGATGATATGATCATTCAATGTGTACAAAGGAGATTAGATGTGTGTGAAGCAATGGCGATGGGATTGGTATGGATTTGCTGATGTGTATGGGTGTTTTGCATGCAATGGGTGGTGGATGGACAATGATGCATAAATGGCCTATTGGTTGTTTGAAATATACCATTTTAAAATATACCAGTTAGGGGGTATGTGTATTTTAGAAACCCACCACTAAAAATGGTGGGTTTTATCAAAGAAAAAACAGCAGGTTTCTAATGGTGGTTTTTTCACTCTGATATGCCTGAATGGGCCAATCTGGAGAAAAGAAATGGTTTTTTTAACTTCTTATTAATTGATTGTTGATATTAATTTTTCTTAGAGTCAGATAAAAAACCAAGCTTGTTGAATGGGAAGGTTCTTCCCTCACCCTCTCCAATACAATGGCTTCTTTCCTGGATGGAAAGCAAGCCATGGGATTTGCAAGTACCAAATTGGCCAACCCCTTAAGCCAATTGCTGGTGTGGTTCAAGAAAGTCTTCCGCTACTGCTACCCACAAAAATCCAGCTCTGTTCAGGTTTTTAATTCATTCTCTTTCTTAAATTACCTGCTCAACCCCAATTTTTATTAGAAAAGCTGCCTCTGAAAAGATGATAACAACAAACTGCAACTCTTGGAAGACCACCCATAATTCCCTCTTTTTTGTTTTTGTTATAGCTGCATGCTCTTCAGGACCTTCCTCAACTATTTTGTGATGAAATCACTAAGATAAAGAACCCTTGATGAGCTCCGCACTGTGATATTCTCCATTATACTCAAAGATAATCCTCCATATGTAAGTAAATCCTCCCAATTTTCATGTAGAATAAGATGAGATCCCTCCTGATACCCTAGAAAAGGAAACCCCTTATATATAAAACACCAAATTTAACTCCAAAAAAAAGAAATAAAACAAAAAGAAAGTCTTTCTCCACAATTAATTACCCATGCATCCTGCAATGATCCCAATTACCATCAGGAATTATCTTCTTAGGTTATCCATCCCCATGCATTGATTTTGGCTTGAACTGCCATCTCAAATAGTCCTACCAGTTGATCCACCCTAATATACATTACTAAAAACAGATTACCAAAAATCTTTGTTAGTAGGTCCCCTTAAATACCGCATACTGAATGACAAAAGATCCCCAAAAACCTTCCTTAAAGATCCCCTTTGACCCACATCCTGCATCCTTAAGTTTTGTGTTCTATTGTCCCAAAAATTACATACCCTTCCACAAACCCTGCTGCATACCCAATAGTAAACCCTTGGATACATACTCAATAGCTCCAATCACTTGATTCTGCATTTGTAAAAATAAAATCCTAAATACATAGCTGTATAATGCAGCTGATTATCTTGCAACAAATTTTGTTCTCAGCAAAAGGAAAAATTCCATCCCAGCCTTGCTATTGTGCTGCAGATCCCATATCAACCCACCTGCTGAGCCCTCATGTCTTCCTTTGCTAGAGTAGGCAATATTCCAAGCTTAGTTCACTTTCCTGTTGTTATGAGGATCCCAAAATGGCCCACTGCTGAGCCTTCTGGTTGACTTTTGCTTCTGAGCCTACATGTGTTTTTGTCTATAAATAACCACAAGTGTCAGCTTGCTACTTAATATAGAGCAACCTGTCAAAATATACAAAATAAATAGAAATAACAAAATAATTAATTAAAATAAAAGAAGTAGGATATCCATAAAAATTATCTCATAAAGGGATTCCTCACCCAAAAGTAGGTGGGGTCACTCACTGAACCCACCCTTGAATTATTAATCCTTCATATTTCAATTACTTAAACAAAAATGGACCAAAATGTCAGGGAACCACTAAGGCACTTTTTGGCCAATTTAATATTTCACAAAAATTGTCACAAATATTTTTCACACCTATAATTCAGTCAAAAATGAGGTGTTGTGTATATTTTAGGAGTTACACGCAGAAATGTGTTTTGTAACAATTCCAGTGCATCTGCTTATTCCTGTAAAAAGTAATACAGCAGGTTTGTGCTTTCAGAATTCCAAAATTCAGCACATCCTTCCACGCACGCAGTAGATCCTACCTTGCACGCAGATTAGTGGACTGATCCCTGCATCAGGATCCATTGTGGCCAACCTGAAAGGAGGTACTGCCACTAATAGCTAGAGTGTGAAAGGATAAACCATGAAAATGTAATGCAATTAAATATTCATATTAAATGGTCTGAAAACATAAAAACTTACATATAATCATTATCTAATAAATTTCCAAAGTATTTTCAATCAAGAAACAAATATTGAGGACCACCACGACAAGGACTGATCAAGATCTTTAATGATCACAAAGAAGTTATGCTAAAATTTATTAAAAATTTTCAACCTAATCAGCAGATGATGGAAAATCAATAAATATCCACATAAGGTCACTTTAGTCTGTTATTGATAGTAAGAAGTAAAGATAAATTGCACAATTATTGACTTAAAAATTAACATATTAACAGATCCTGCAGCTAAAAACATGCAGAAATTCAGCAGATCTGAGATCAGCTGGTTGAAGGGACCTTGAGGACTTGAAAAAAATGCCCTGTATGGCTTACTAGCCTCATCCCTTGGGCCTTAACCTCTCTACATGCCTTGAAAAGTCTCTTGTTCACCCAAAAAAGGTATTTATACAGAACTTCTTTGACCCATTGTTCCCCAGTTAACTAGAAATTCATGATTTATTATCCAGCAGCATTTCCATACATGATAAATTTCTTAAAAAAGTTAAGCAAGTGATTTATGGCCCTGTCTGATTTATATTAGAATTTTGTCTGAAACCATTATTGATCCAGTGAATTTTAGTCAAGCAATCAAACCAATGTTTTCTCCAAAACATTTTATGCCAATATATGCAGGATTTCTGTGAATCATTGCTCAAAGGTTGGTTAATTCCTTCTTTACTTTGCCTGAGTGCTTTTTTCCCGGCCATACTAGCTGGATAATTCCTTAAAATGCACCCACCATTATTCCAAGGTTTTTAAACTGCCCAAAGAGACTCCTTGAAGAGAGGTTGCTTGTCTGACAATACCCCCAGTTGTATAATACTGTGGCCCCTCTTTTATAAAATATTGAAAAAACCTTAACCAAACCATTGTAATTCTTGCACTAGCTCTTAAAATATTTATTATTTGAGCTGTTTATGTGTTTATTTTTGTGAATATTATTAATCCATTATTCCATCACTCTCTTTAGCTAAAGGAATGCAAGGTGTCTATTATCAGAGAGGTGAAAACCAGATCCCCCCACAACTTGGATTTTTAACCCAAAATTCCCACGCATATCCACCCCCTCCTACCTGATTCACCCCCCCAAAAAATTAGAATACAACTCTATTTCCCCTTCATAATTGTGTCCTGCAAGTATTTAAAAACTGTGGAGGATGCGCAACTGCACTGCTGGCTTTCCAGCCTGCCATGCCTGTGGCATAGGACATTGAAGGTGTTTGTTTGTGGCAGAAACTCCTGGATCATTGAAGCCTGGCACTCTGCCTCATCCCCAAACCACCTCCAGCCCTTGTTAAAAATGCCACCATCATAAGTTCAGGTCCAACTTTGTTGTAGATGACAACAAATAAATTGAGATGGAGGATTGGACTCTGGAACCCAACCAAGTCACTTCTCTTTTTCTAGTTGAAGAGGCTAAAAACCACCCCTCTCTGTCTCCCTAATGTGCAGAATTTGCTACTGCTTCCAAGTGGGGAAATGCTACCCATTCCTGGGGGTGCCACTAAAACTTAAATGTTTGCTTGGGAAAATTACATTGTGGACAGGATCCAACTCCAGTCTTGTTCAAGTTGCCACACCTCCATTTCCACCGCCATTGGTTTTGGTTCCTCTCTTCTGCCCAGCTACTTCCTCAATGTCCTCTCTGGTTACTCCCCCCCCAAAGAGAATGAGTATCCTCAATTGGTATAACTTTAGTTGATGATTGAAACAACAAGCTGTGGCAAATAACAGCAAAGACAGAGATCAGAGTGAATGAAAACAAATTGATATGTGAGGAGACATGGAAAGATTAAGAAAACCAACACAACAAGACTGTTACCCGAGTAGCCTATGGCTATATGAGAGGGAATGAGGTAGAAATGACAAGACTGGATTGAGACAACATGTTTCAATGAGTTGAGTTCAGAATGATCTTCAGTCAGAAGATCATCTTACCAATTGAAGACAATGCGTGTTTTGATGATTGAAGTTTGAGTGATTGAGACTGAGATTTTTGAGGATGAGCTTTGGAATGAAAGCTTTTGAAAAGAAGAAAGAAAGGTGAATGAAAAAAAAAAGGATAGAAGGAAAAATGAAAACAAAAAAAAGATGGAAGTCGAGTAGTCGAGTTTTGTTGATTGGTTTGTCTTGAGGTGATTGTTTGTTCTCCGGTCCTTGCTAGAACCCATGAGGGTCTCTGTTGGGTTTAAGAATAAGGTGAGCGCACCCGCAGGGACGATGAACCTGTCACAGTCGTGAGAGAAAGGAGTCGTCCGTGAGATTTATGGATCTATCCTTGTGATATTTATGCATCCGTCTTTGCACTCCCCTTGACTGAAGATTGGTCAGGTTTGAGTTCAAAAATTAAACGGGCGAATTTGTCCAGTTGTCGCAGGTTGACAGCCTTAGTCAGAGGTTCGGCAATCATTGCCTTTGTATCTATTAGATGAATGAGAAGTGATCCTTCTTTCAGTCCTTCCCTCAGTCCTTTGGTTTTGAGATCCATGTGACGAGTCTTAGCATTAGATCCGAACCATTTCAGTTTGTTGTCTACACCTTTATTGTTGATGTAGTGTTTTGAAGATGACAGTGTTGATTGGAAGACTTCTCTCAGTAGATGTCGGACCCACTTGCTCTCAAGATATGAATCCAGCAGCGAGTTGAGTTCTGCTTCCGTGGACGAGTATGTAATGTTTATTTGCTTGTAGCTGTTCCATGAGATGAGACTGCTGAAGGACATGCACAAATAACCTGATTGAGATTTGCGGCTGGTCGGGTCTTCAGCCCAGGAGGCATCACTGTAGTATTCGATGGGTTCTTTTGATTCATTTTACGCAAGTTTTAGCTTCCAATGTTTGGTGTGATTCAGGTATTGCCAGGTTCTTTTGAGTTCCCTCCAGTGCGAGAGACCGGGTTTGTTCTGAAATCAAGACAGGCTGGAGACTGAGTAACTGATGTTGGGACGAGTCCAACTGGCAATATAGTTCAGGAGTTCGATTGCAGACTTGTAATTTATGTTGAGTTTCTTGAAGCCTTCAAAGTCTTCATCTGATGCTTCACTCAACTGGCAATGTGGCGTTAAAGGGGTAGCTGATGGTCTAGATTCCAGCAGACCGAGTTCTTCTAAGCCATGTATGATGTGTCTGGGTTGGCTGAGTAGAATGCAGTTGGAGTCTTGTTCAAATTTCATTGCTAGGATTGTGTCCAGTTCGTGGGATTGAGAGCCTTTGAACTTAGTCCTGAAGTTGTTGTCAAAGTTGTCACCATCTCCCACCAAGATCACATCATCCACGTGGAAGAAAAGAAATGACTTGCCGTCCTCCAATCTGTACAGGCAGGGATCACTGTCTGATTCGTTAAACCCCACAGACTTGATCCATTCTGTGAAGGTGCCGTACCAGTTTTTAGGCGACTGCTTGAGTCCGTATAGACTCTTCTTGAGTCTCAATAATTGACATGTTTGCGGACATCCCTGTGGCGTTTTGATGATGACTTCTTTGTCCAAGGGTGCGTGCAGAAATGCCACCTTTACATCATACTGTTGGATGTTCAGTTTGTTCTTCAAGGCGAGTAGAAGGATTTCTCTCAATGAGGCTATCTTACCGGTCGGAGCAAAGGTCTCATTGAAGTCCAGGCCGTGAATTTGATTGAACCCCTTGACGCAAATCTGTGCCTTGTGTATAAAAGTGTCATTGTGGGCGTTATCCTTGATCCTGAATATCCACATTGTGTCCAACGGATTCAGTGGAGTTTCACCCTTGTAGTCCTCCCATACTTCAAATGATTTGCACTGATCCATTTCTTTCTTTATTGCTCCACCCCATTTAGGACTGTCCGCGCATTGTCTGGCTTGTTCGAAAGTTTTTGGTTCAAAATAATGGTGGAAGCCATATTGTTGAGGGGGTTTGATGGAAGATCTGTTGCGGAGGGATCTTCTGGTTGGTCCTTCAGCTGTTTCTGGAGGTTGAACTGCTTGGCAGGGAGTTTTATGTTTGCTTGGCTCGTCCTCAGAGCTGGATTCTGACTTGGAGACGCAGTTTGACACATCTTCTTCTGAAGAATTCACTTCAGCTGGAGGATTACAATAGTTCATCCAATCGGTGATGGTTTCAACAATTTCTTTGTTTATCAACGGATCATTATCAATCACTTCTTTTGTGTTGAAATCGAGATCCATGGTGGATTTGATTCCTAGCTGATCCACCAAGTGCTTGAGAAAACGGACGTGTTTTGATTGTAGAATCAGCCCGTTGGGCATGAGAACTCGGTACAAGAGAAATTTGGGATTATACCCAACAAGCTTTCCCTCTCTTCCCTTAGGCTCAAATTTCGCGCCCTTTGTTCTTTTTTGATTCAACACTACCGTGGTGACTCTGATTGGTTGAAGATAGTTGGAAGGCAATTTGTTTTTCTTGATGAGTTCCCAAGGAGACTGGTCCCGACCGTCTTTTGGGATTTGGTTGAGACTGAGACAGCAGGACTTGAGAACTTCTGACCAATATTTTCGAGGTAGGTGGGCCAAGCTCAAGGTTGACCTAACACTTTCAATAATTGTTTGATTGGCTCTTTCAGCTCTGCCGTTGTGTTCAGGGTGATACGGTTCAGTTACTAACTGATTAATGAATTTCTCCTTGAAGTACTTTACTAACCTTGTGTTAACAAATTCTGATCATCCGTCCGAACAAACCGTGGAAGGGTAGTACCCGCAGACGTTCTTTTGTTTCTCTATGACTTCAATCAGTACAGGAGTTACGTTGTCCTTTCTATGAAGAGGGATGCCGGAAATGTAACCGGAATAGTTGTCCACAACGGTTAGTATGTATTTGTTGTGTCTGTGTGATTCAGGCGTGATTGGTCCAATGACGTCGAGATGGATTCTTTCAAAAGGCTTGGTGGCAGATGTGGAGGTTGTCTTGAACGAGCTTTTGGTTATTTTGCAGATTAAGCAGTCCTTGCATTCGAAATTGTCTTTCTTGGACGAGTTGAATTGGACTCCCTTGATCTTAGCGAGGCGGCCAAGCAAGGCATGGCCGTAGGAGAGGTGAAGGTCTTTCAAAGTCCTTGAGTCTTCATGGGTGGTCCAATGGCACTCATCATTGCCGATCTTGCGTGGTTGATCTAGGACAAAGAGATTGTCAGTGATTGACCCTTGATAAATCCTTTTTCCATCCTTGTTAAGCTTGAAGTGGCCCGATTTGGCCTTCAGGGTGCAGCCTTGATCCAGAAGCTTGCCCGGGCTTACCAGATTGACTAAAATGTTGGGAACAAATAGGCAGTTTGACAAGGTGATTGTTTGATCCTTCCAAGATAATCTGACCGTCCCGAGACCCATGATGGGTAGGTTCGCTCCAGCCTTTCCGGTGGTTATGTGTTCTCCGGAGTAATTGTCGAGCGTGATGAAGAACCGTTTGTCGTTGAAGATGTGGGCGGATGCGCCACTGTCAATCAGGATATTCTTCTCCGCTCCAATTTTGGAGTCAATCCACCTAGTGACAAATGCGTGGAAGTGAGCCAATTCCTGATTTCTCTTCCGCTTCTCCTTCCATTTGCTTTGATTTTCCCTCCACCACTTGGGGGCTTTTTCCGGATGAAGATGGAAGCATTCGGACTCCGAGTGGTTTTTGTCTTGTTTTGGATTGTGATACCCTTCTATGCATCGACTGGATAGGGCGTTCTTTGTCTCGGTTCTCATGGTGGTCAGGGCTGTGTCAGATGTCCCTCGTGCGGTCCCTTTTTCGGAGCTTTTGGCCTTGACTTCATTGTGGTATTGTACAAGATGATTGCAGACGAATTCCACTGAGATCTGTTTGTCGGAGTGCATGAGTTGACGCTTCAGATCTTGAAGGGTTGACGGGAATTTAAACATAGTTAGGTAGGCGAGAATGTCGTTGGGTAGGTTGATACCTATGTCTATCATTTTTTTTATGGAAGTCTTGATGTTCGTGACAAATTCTAATATCTCATCTTCTTTGAAGGTGAGATGCAGAAAGTCGTTGAATATTCTTGCTTGATTGGATGCCTGAGAGGATGAGAATCGTTCCTTGATTGATATCCAGATGTCCTTGGCGGAGTTGATATTGGCCGCACTGATGACATTGTTGTGAGTTATTGAGTCTACCTTGGAAATAAGCAGGAGCTGGATTTCATCATTATCTAGAGAGGAAAGTGATTCGGTGGTTGACTTGAGTGTGTCCAATACTCCTCTGAGCTTGAGCAGGGCCTTCATCTTGTCTTTCCATATCCCGTAATTCTCTTCCGTCAGTAAGGGCGTTGTCTCAAGAGCCGTTTTGAGCATGGCCTGTTGGAATTAGTCTGTCGAGAAACCCGGTCCTGATGCCATAGTCATTGTCTTGCTGGTTGAGTGGAGCGTTTGGCTTTTAACCGTATAACTTTAGTTGATGATTGAAATAACAAGCTGTGGCAAATAACAGCGAAGACAGAGATCAGAGTGAATGAAAACAAATTGATATGTGAGGAGACGTGGAAAGATTAAGAAAACCAACACAACGAGACTGTTACCCGAGTAGCCTATGCCTATATGAGAGGGAATGAGGTAGACATGACAAGACTGGATTGAGACAACATGTTTCAATGAGTTGAGTTCAGAATGATCTTCAGTCAGAAGATTGTCTTACCAATTGAAGACAATGCGTGTTTTGATGATTGAAGTTCGAGGGATTGAGACTGAGATTTTTGAGGATGAGCGTTGGAATGAAAGATTTTGAAAATAAGAAAGAAAGGTGAATGAAAACAAAAAGGATAGAAGGAAAAATGAAAACAAAAAAAAGATGGAAGTTGAGTAGTCGAGTTTTGTTGATTGGTTTGTCTTGAGGTGATCATTCATTCTCCGGTCCTTGCTAGAACCCATGAGGGTCTCTGTTGGGTTTAAGAATAAGTTGAGCGCACCCGCGGGGACAATGAACCTGTCACAGTCGTGAGAGCAAGGAGTTGTCCGTGAGATTTATGGATCTATCCTTGTGATATTTATGCATCCGTCTTTGCAATTGGCAACTGTCATCAGCTCTGACTTGACACCAGTACCCCTTAATATTAGTCTTTTTTTTCTGAAACCACTGCAGAGTGAGTAACTGTTTCCTCTGTCCCCTATCCAAATTTCAACTGCATGCCACTCATTTCCTCTTCCAACTCCATCTCCCCCTCCTTTGAATACATCCACTGGATCCTGCCAAATTAGGAACTCTTTACCACAACTGGTGTCACCATACCACCAAGTCATCCTTAGCAATGAAAAGTTAGTCATTCATGGAAGCAAGGAGGAGGAACTTTATTGCTACCTTTGGGACTTGGAAAAACCAATCTAGGCAATATTTTGAAGTTTGGTTGGTATCCAATTTTTGGAGCAGAAGGAGCTCCTCCAAAAGCATCACCACACTGGTGGAGGGCTCATTTGCACCTTTTTCATTTCCTCATAGATCATCTAGTTTCACATTTTTCTTGAATTGAAACTACACTAGTAAAAATAGAGAAAATATACCTAAAAAAATCCTTATCTTTTATCAAAATTCCTTGTAAACCCTTTGAAATAAAAATTGTGTCTTGAATGCCCCAGAAAAGAATCCTCTTAGATTCCCCACACCATCCTAAAGAGAGACCACAGCCAAAAAGAACTCCACAAAACACATTCTGAGTAAGAACCCCATCCGCTTGTGAAATAACTAAGAGAAAATTGAGACCTAACCCAAATAAAAACTGAGACAAAGACTATAAGAAACTGAGAGAAAAACTCAAAAAAATCTCCGCAATAAAAAAGCACCTAATAGACCTGGACCACCCTAGATAAAGGTACAAAATTGGGTTAGATCTTCCATCCTGTTCTTGGTGATAAAAGCTTCCCCACCCCTTGTTCCCCCCACAACTTGAATTTTGTCCCCAAAATTCATTCCTCTGAAGAAACCCCTGCACAAAACCTCCAATCATTCTTCTGAAACCCTGGAATAGGCCATCTCTCTGTCCTACTCAGGCAACTATGCAGTCTTGTAAAATGCCCTTTTCCTTGCACATATACCACCCAATAAGTTCCCAATTGCCAATCTGTCCGCATGCGTAATCAAACATTTGCTTGCATTCTCAAATAAGTTCCTAGACAATTGAATCCACCATCCCTTCCTCAGAAGACCCCCATTGGCCCTCTTTGGCAGATCTGCATCAATCTCTGCATGCTGTTTTTGACCTTCAGCTATTTCCCAAAAAATTCAGGCCCAACAAAGATCTTCTGCATACTCCATAAATGGTAAATAGCCTATAATTGCCTCCAAATTGGGGGAGGAAGCCTTTTGCCTGGTGCAGTATTGACTTTTCCCAGTGTCAATGCAATATCTGCATATAAAAAAATTTTGGGAAGGAATAAAAACCCAAGGACATCAAGGCACGGCGAGGCGCGTGCATATTTTCAATCTTTCTATATTTATAGACTGGACACACACTTGGTAGTCTGCCAATCTCTTTCCTTCCCCCTTTTCCACTAACTCTATTAATCACAAGTTAAGCCTTATGTTGCGCCAGATTATATGACCCATATTTGTACCATGTTGCACTGCAAAATTCCTTTAACCCAATGCCCTCCTCCTTCCAGGACAGGTTCCAGGATCCTTCCTTTGGCAACCTGTTTTTTTCCTGATTCTTAAGCTGTGTTTCACAAGCTTGTTCCCAACTATTGGCCTGCAAAATATTTGGCATTTTTACTGAATGATCCATGCACCCATGCTCCCAATCCTCTTCCACACCTATCTTGATTTTTGATCCTTTCTCCTCCTTAGTCAAACAGTTTTTCAGGATGGCACTTGCTTCCTTCTTCCCCCCCTCCAAGACCCAAACATCATGGCCTCCAATTTTACATATCATGTTAGTATCTATCCTAAGGAGAAGTTCCTTGGCCAGAACCCCAATTTAAGGTGAAAAAAAGAGTTCTTCTACTGCTATCCACAAAAATCCAGATCTTTTCTGGTCTTTAATCAATTATTTTTTTTAAAATACTAGACCAAAACTGGGTTTTATTAGAAAAGCTGCCTCTGCAAGTATGATAAACACAAACCACAACTCTTTGAAGAAAGCCCAGAATTCCCTCTTTGTTCATTGTATTATGCCTGCGCACTCTTCAGACCCTTTGTTAACTGATAAATCATTAAATAACTAAGATAAAAACCTTGAAATGAGCTCTGCACTGTAATATTCTCCATTATACTCAAAGATACGTTGCCAAATGTCAGTAAATCCTCCAAAATTTCATGTATGATAAGATTAGATCCCCCTGATAGGATAGAAAAGGCAAAAACTTATATATACAACACAAAATTTAACTTTGAAACAAATAAATGAAACAAAAAACAAATTCTTCCTTCACAAAGCCTCCCACATGCTCCCTGTAATTATAGAAATTCCTTTCAGCTTGTTACTATTGCAGAGCAAGCTGCAAAAGTAACAAAGATAACATAAAATAAGAATATTTAATTTAAATTAAGAAGGAGTAGAAAATCCTTCAATATTATTACAGAAATGTATTTTCCACATAGAATTAGCTATGGTCAATCACTGAGCCCACCATTGAAATCCAAATCCTTATATTTTTAATAATTAAAGATAAAAAAGACCAAAATACCACGGCACCACTATGGGACTTTTTGGCCAATAAAATATTTCACACAAATTTTCACGTGTAGGTTTCACACCTAAAATTCAGTAAGAATTGAGGTGTTGTGTATATTTTAGGAGTTACACACAGAAATGTGTTCTGTCACAATTCCCGCACGCAGCCGTGGAAACAAATACACCCGTGCGGGGCTGAGAAGCAGCACTGCCACCCTGTCAGCAAAACCTGACAATCCTTTGTGGTAGTAAAAACCTGTCCTATAGCCATCAGACTCAATTTTCTAGTTTAAAAACAGCTCAATCCCTCAAATTAACCTCAGAATTGGATTCTACATCACAAATAACCCATAGTCACTCAGCCAAAGTACCCCACTATCTCTCATGGATTAGAAGATACAGTCCAACAAACCACAAAATGTGGCAAACTCATACCCAAACAGGTGTCACATCTCTGTAGAAGACACAATAAATACATTGTAAAATCTCAAATACATGCCAGTAACAGCTTAACCTCAATACCAGGACCATACACCAACCCTGTCACCCCAACCAGAATACAGCAATACAGATACAGGAGGCAGTACAGCTAGTTCAGCTCCTATCACCTCACCCAGAAAGCAAGCAAATATAAACACAGGAGGCTGTGCAGAAGTTTACAGGAACAGTGCAGGCAGGAGGAAGTGGAACCAGGCTCAACCAGGACCAAAAAAAATAAGCAAACATAAATACAGAAGGCTGTGCAGAAGTATACAGGAGCAATATATGACGGAGGAAGTGGAACCAGGCTCAACCAGAACCATGAAGTACCAAGCAACCTCAGAACCACACAGCAATTTATGCAGCCAGTAGCATGTGATGCCAAACAGACTACCAGTACAAATACCACAGGCCTACCCAGCAATATATCCAGAAATTCAGAACCATGCAGTATCAACCCACCACAAAGGCCCTTCAAAAAAATTCAACCCTATCCTTGCACAAAGTGATGGCTTAGAGGAAGGCATTTGGGTTAAATCAAGACTTTGCAAAGGTTTGCCTAGCCTTGGCCCTTGATCTTCATATCAAGTGGGTCAGGGAATTTATTGCCAAAAATTAAAAAAAATAAATTTTTTTTGTCTCAAATAAAATCAGGGTTTTATTTTTTTCTTCTGAAATTTTATTTTATTTTTTCATTTTTTCATTTTTTCATTTTTTCATTTTTTCATTTTTTCATTTTTTCATTTTTTCATTTTTTCATTTTTTCATTTTTTCATTTTTTCATTTTTTCATTTTTTCATTTTTTCATTTTTTCATTTTTTCATTTTTTCATTTTTCCTTTTTTCCTTTTTTCCTTTTTTCCTTTTTGTTTTTTTGTTTATGCTTGTGTTTATGTTTGTGTTTGTGTTTTTTGTTTTTTTGTTATTTTTTCATTATTTTTTTGTGGTTTTTTTGTTATTTTTTTGTTATTTTTTTTTGTTATTTTTTTTGTTATTTTTTTTTGTTATTTTTCTTGTTATTTTTTTTTGTTATTTTTCTTGTTATTTTATTTGTTATTTTATTTTTTATTTTTTATTTTTTATTTTTTTTGTTATTTGTTATTATTATTATTTTTTAATTGGGTTATTTTAAATTGGTTTATGTTAAATTAAGAACTCATTTTCATTTTTTACACAATGCAAATGGGCCGTGTGGCATGCTACACAACATGAGTGTGGTTGTGTAGCCCTCAAATGACGGTTTGGTTTGTGTGGCACCACACACCATTAAATTTAATTTGTGTGGGGCTGTAAACAAATCAGTTGTTTTCCTGTTCTGTGAAACACAACCAAAAGCATTGCGGACGAAAAAATAAAAAATAAAAACAAAACTAAAAAATTAAATAAAACTAAATAAAAATACAAAAAAAAACAGAAATCAACCAAAAAAACAAAACATGTTGATTTTTTTGTTAAAAATAAACTGAAAATGAGTAATTTTAAATTCACAACCCATCTGAGTTGTGTACACAAATAAAATGGGCCGTGTGGCATGCTAAAAAACTCTTATTGAGTTGTGTGGCCTCTAAATGAATCATTAGAGTTGTGTTGCCCCCACATGACGGTTTTTAGTTGTGTGGAACCACACACAACTACATTTGAGTCATCTGGGGTTGTAAACAGCTCAAATGTAGTCCTGTAGCATGCCACACGCCTAACAACCTTTGTGGGCAAACAAAAAAGCCCAAAAAAAAAAATGAAAAAAGAAATAAAAGAATGAAAAAGAAAATAAACCAATAAAAATTGGTGGGACTCTGGACTCACCTGGATCCAGTCTCATTCCCACATGGGGGGGTGTAACTGGCAGACATGCGGCCCCCACGCTGTCTTCAAAGATCATATTGTTTTTGTATTTGATTTTATCTTTTTCAAACATCACATTCTATTGTATTTTATTTGAGGGATGTATTGTGTTTAACGTTTTCCTTATTTTTTCCTTATTTTTTACATTTTTTTTATTTTTTTTGGGCACATTTTTTGATTTTTTTAAAATTTTAAAATGTTTATTTTTATTTATTAATAGGGCAGTTCCAAACCAATCTAACCCCCGTACATGGGTCTAAATCTTTGTGTTTGGAACAACCATTTGGAGTTGTGTATGTGCCAACATGGGTCAAATGGTTCGTTTAGGGCCCTACAGGACTACCAAACGACTGAGGGCTATGAATTTATAATCAATCAATGAAAATAGGTAAAAAAAGACAACCAAAACATTAAAAACCAGTTGATTGTTTGATTTAAATTGAAAAAAATTCACAAACACAAAAAAAAAAGTTCAACTTGACTAGCCCTAAAGTCAAAACACCAAAAATTAAACAAAAAATTACAGAATCAATGGAGAAGCCCTAAAGTAAAAATTTCAAAAAATAAAAGTTCAACTTGACTATTTCTATAGTAAAAACACCAAAAAAAAACAAGTTCAACTTGTGTTAAGCTGATCCCATCAGAAGAAGTAAAAATAATCCTCATTAATGGATCAGCCAAAAACAAGTTGAACTGAATTTCCAATGAAATCTTATTCAAAACACTCAAAATGATGACGGAAACTCAAAAAAATCAAAATAATGATTTTCAAAATGTGATAACACTGGATATTAATAGAATTACAAGATCACCATTAGAAAACAAACCAAAATGATGAAATATGAATTCTATAATTAGATTCAATAATCTAGAATAAACATGTAGTTGATCTTTGAGATGATCAACCCAACCAGAAGCTTTCTTTGAAATGAAAGCAGAGGGTTATGCTACAATGGGTGGGATTGGAATCAATTGTCCCTCAAGTACTTATAAAACCAAGTGTTTATTGTTTGAAAAGAAAATATGAAAAGGCTCTGACTGATCTGTAACATCTTTTTTAATTGGATTATGAGAACAAAATGACTCCAATGAAATAAAAAATACAGTTCTGGCATATGTATCTGCTATTATTTGACCCATATATAACTTAGCCATCCATTTTGAAAAGGGAATATTTTCCTTGATTGCTTCAACATAAAGTCTTTGTTTAATATTTTGTACCTCTTTCCCCCCACCAAGAATCTTATTGTAGCATGCGTCATGCCTCTCCAATGTTTCAATCATATCCTTTCTCATTTAAAATAAGCCTACTTCATCATACCCAAGGAATTTAGCACTGAATCCAAATCCATAATTCCCATCACCAATTGGATTCCAAAATTCCCCAAGAACTTATTTAAATTCTAAGGCATTTGATTGATGGAATTCAATTTTGTTTCTTACAATCAAAAATTACATAGTCAAAATTCCAATTTATCTCATCAAAGGAAACAACACTTACCAAAGATGAGCTTCTGGTTGACCCTTCCTGGATTTCTTCTTCCTCTGAAGGTGATTCCAAGTCCAAATGAAGTGAAGCTAATTCAATTTCAGTCTCTTCCTCTGAACCATGAAATTCAGATTCTGATCCTGCGGAATTTGACTAAAAATTTTAATCTTGGCATCATAAGTTCATTAAAGCAAAAAAAAATAACGTTTCACAAAAGAAAAGACTTGAAATATTTTATCTTTTCTTATTTGTAGCCCGTCTAATTCCCTTTTGTTGGTTAATTTTCTTTTCAAAGTGGTCAAATAAATAAGGACCTCTTGGGTATCTGTCAAGTTTGGCCAACCTCTACTTGATTGCAAGACTTATTGTTCAAGTCTTGGCTTTGATTGATAATTTTGGTCTTCTGAATCAGGTACTCCAAAAGCTCCCTGTGATCTTGTTCAGGATATCACAAGATCTTTGAATTGAGATTCTCATTTAACTGAGAGTTTTTGAGGCTTTAATAAACATTTAAATTCCAAAATTAAAAAGTATCAAACATTAGTATAGGAGGAATCACCCATCAAAAAGCATTAATCACAAAGTGATTTGAACAATCCAGCAATGAAACTTAAGCCAACTTAAAAAAATAGACCTGCAAGGGTCATAATCCAAAATCCACTGAGGATAAACATCCTCAGGCACAAGAGAACCTCTGAATGCTAGTAGGTCACCTATGTGGTGGGAACAGGGCAAATCCATAGCCTTGGAGTATGACTTAGTGCACACTTTCCCAGCATGGTTCCACTTTAATTTCTTGAATTTTTCCGCAAAATGTTTATTTGCCTCTAAAAAAAACTTGTATAACAACAGTAAAAGTTCAGTGGGAAGAACTACTCCTAACTTTATTTGAGGGTTGTAAAGCAAAAACTGAACAGATTTTATTTGATAACCTGCACAGATTTGATTTTATCACCCAAGCAGATTTGATTTCATCACCTGAGCAGATTTGATTTGATTTGAAACTTTTCTGTCTAGTTTTTTCCAAAAATCCAAAATGTTTCCCACAGAATTTTCAAGAAATTGTTTGAGAGTAGCATGGGCCCCTTCCGCCCAAGATGTGGTTTTATTTCCAAATCCAGGGTTTTTGAAAGTCCAAGCCATTAAAACCCTCTCTTTGATACTGAATGTGTTATTTTCCATATACTCAAGCACATTATCATGGTCTTTCCAGAAGCACTTTATACAAGTCATGATGTAAGCACCCAAAATTAGGCAAATTATAAAAAGCAGCAATTTGGGCCTTACTCTAAGTTTCCCATCATTGAACTCTTCCTCCTCCTTGTTTTGAGAGGCTCCATACATCCCCCACATAGACACAAAGCCTTTCCATCCTTCAAGGTCATTATTAAAGCAAACTTTACATTTTTATTGTATGTTTTTGGACAAGCATAACAAACAACACTGTCTTGTTGACCCAGGTAAACTAGGTTCAATGGAACAAATCAGAGATTTTTCATGGTCCATCAAAAAGAATTGGGGAAGTATCTCAGGATCATAAGCCAGATCCTTTAGGGAATTTACAGACCAACTGTAGAATTTGAACCTTTCTTTTGTTATAAAAACAAGATTTCAGTGAAAGATTCTTGCTGAGCTGTCATTCCTACAACTTGCAATAGGATATCTTATACTTATTTGTTTTATAATTCAAATACAACATAGAAATATGATGGAATTGTTTTCCAAAGCTTCAATGACTCACAGTTCACCAAAAATAGGGCCTACAAGTGTCCCTCTCCACTGAATTTTGACTGATGAACCCAACTTGAATATTCAAGTTCTTCACCGAGGACCTCCATAACATTTTTTCCCTTGGGTTCTGCTAGCACTACCTTTTTCTTAGTGTTATCAATTGTTTGGTCATCAATATACTTTCAGCCATAAATCTTGCTCAATTTTCATTTGTTTTGCGTTTTATTGAGCCCATTATTCATTATTTCCCTTATATTCTCTAAGGCCACACCAGACATTCTCCTTAATTGAGGACGCACTGAGGGGTGCACAGATGGTTGATGGTTATGTTGAACATTTCTGTAGGAGATTTGCCACAAGGTATCTGACTTTGTGTGATTGCACAGATTAAAAACTTGCACCCAACCTTCCTTGTTTGAGTTTGCCTTGAATGTTTGGTGAGAAATGGCCCAGAGTAGGAAAAATGTCTATCACAGACTAAAAACACATATTTATCAAGCTTTGATTTCATAACTGTCAAATCATAGCCATGCTTCATTTCCCATGATTGAAAATACTTTTGAGCCTCTTCCCTAGTAGGAGAGGCTCTCATAGGAGGTGGTTCAAGTGGATCTGGCACCAATTAAATGGTTATATCATAGTAACATAGTTACATAGTTACCAGCCCCCAATCATTTTCCATCAAATAAAATCAGGCAAAGGCCAGAGTAACATAAAATTTTACTCACCACCAGATGTAAAATCCCTTTTTGAAACATTTTTTCCTCTCTTGTAACCCTAGATGAGGATGCAATTGGGGCTTCCACTGTTTCATTATCCAAATAATTTTTTTCTGCAGCTTTGTTAATAGCACTAGAAATTTGGCCCTTCAATTCAGCCAAGTCATAAACAGGAGGGCTTGCCACTGTTACCATAATGCAAAAAAAATGCAATTTTAATTCAGTATTCAATCCAAATTTTAATTGAGAAACTACAAAGTTTGCTAACTGTTGAGTTGAGAAAGATCAAGTTAGCCAACAAGCAGTAAAAATTTAATTTTTCATTGTCCAACAGGCGGGTTGAGATTGTAATTTTTGGGAAAGTGACAATTGAAATATTTTGTTTGCCAAAGGAAATGACTTTTTTTGCAGTTTCAATTTATGATGGATAGGTGTGGTCTAAAAGTCCCACAAAGTATGCCTTCATCCTAAATTTCTGTTGATGGAACCCAAATGTGGTCCAGGGAGTCCCAAAAATTCCGTAAAAATCCCTGGGGGTTTTATACCCCCATACACCGTTCTAAATGGTTCTGTACCAGGGAAAAAAACTCAAAAATGCCATTTACAGGGGGTATACTACCCCAGGTTTTTCAACTGTCTGGAACAACCCCTTTAGACATGTCCAGGGGTTGCACATGTTTGGAAAATCCCTTTGGAGTTGGTTATGGGCCCCCATGCTTTGAATTAGCTGTTTAGGGCGCTACACAACTCCCACATGACTTGGGGTTGTGAATTTATCATCACCCTTTTTAATTTTTTAATTTTTATACTTTTTTATTTTATTACATTATTTTTTTGATTCTTCATTTTGTGATTTTGTAATTTTGTAATTTTGTAATTTTGTAATTTATTAATTTTGTAATTATTTAATTTTGTAATTATTTAATTTTGTGATTTTTTAATTTTCAATTTTCTAACATTTTAATTTTTTAATTTCTTGAATTTTAAAATTTTTTTATTGGGAAATGTTAAATTTGAAACCCAAGGGCTGCAAATGGGAGTGAACATCTTTTCACAACCCAAAGGAGTTGTAAAAAAAAATAAGCAAAAAAAAATTAATTAATTGATTAAGTAAATAAGTAAATAAGTAAATAAGTAGACAAACAAACAAATAAATAGGTAAATAAATAAATAAATAAATGGGCAATCTTGGAGTTACAAAACCCATTAATTTTTTTTTGACAAAACCCACCATTTTAAATGACAGGTTCCTGAATTACACATACCCCCTAAATGGATTAGTTAAAAATGGGTGGTTTCATGCAAATGACGGATTTGAAACATCAAATCCACCATTTACGCAGCATCATCAATCCACCATCCATTGCATTCAAAATAACCATCAACACCTCCACCTCAGAAAATACATACCAATCCCATTTCAATTGTGTCAAACACATCTCATCTCTACTGCTTCAGATCTCCATTGCTTCAGAAAAATCCCATCATAATCTAATAACCCCACATAAAATCATCATTTTTCTCAACATGTCCAATCAAACTTCCTGGAAGCAAGTTGAAAATTCAAAAAAGCTGACTGAAGTTTTTTTATTATCTGACTCTGATTCAGACTTCAATTTTTAATCAACTTGGTTGACTTTGGACTCTCCATTGGAAAAGTAATACATGGTTCCAAAAAGAGAGACTCTTCACAACCCTATGCATGGGAGGTAAAAGCTTCATGTCCACCAAGACTCAAGCTTCCAGGAACATTTCCAAAATTTATTGCCTTCATTCATGAAAAATTTGGAGATGATTGAAGACCACCACATCTTCCAGAACAACTCTTGGAATCCTCAACAAATCCATATATAAAAATGCTGTTGCTCTTTGTAAATTGGGATCAAGTGGAAATGGAGCAGCAATCCATCAATTACAAAATATATCCTGAGTTGGTTATTGAACCATTGAATTATACACCAAAAGAGTCATGATTGCTATCCTTTTTTTCAATTAATTCTCAGCCCTTTGTTGAACAACCAAAGAAGGACAGAAGGAGATATCTCAATTAATGGAGACTGAAGGCTTTCCCAGTTGCGTTTGGTTGGTTGATGGAACCACTTTCTCCTTGAGTCCCAATTCCAAGCTATATGGGAAACCCTATTTTGATTGGTAAAAAAGGCAATCAATTTATTTATTTTCCAAAGCCTTCAATAACACCTTTGATAAAAAACTGACAAAATATTATTTATTTGTTTTTATAGATGCCATGTGGCACTAAAACTTGTTTGTGGTAAAAAAAGAAACTAATATACCACCATGCTGGCCTTCCAGGTTCTTTTCATCATTCATATAATTTCAATTGAATGCAGATTTCCCAAAAAACAGAGAAAAACTTTGACCAAGATCAATACCTCCTGCTTGATTCAGCTTATTATTGCAGGAAATATGTGATTCCAGCATACCAAAATGTTTCATGCATTGATCAAGCCAAAACCAATTTCAAATATCATCTTGAAAAATAATGAGTTTTGATTGAGCATGCCATAGGATTCCAGAAAGTAAGATGTACCAGCTTCAAAATTCCAAAGACATGAAGATCCTCATCAACTGGATTATCAGTTGTGTAATCCTTCCCAACCTTCTGGCCAACATCAAATATGAATGGGACAAAATTTTTAAGAAGATATACTGGATCCTTCTCAAGTCATCCCTGTCTCATCTTTTGCCTTGTATTATGTCATGAGAGAGAGGATTCTAAACCTCACACTTGCTGATTTTGATGAGTAGCATATGGTTTTTAAATAGGTAAAAAACAAAATCACAGTATTTTTTTTTCAACCAAGAATCTTCTGCTTACCTGTCTTGGGGTTTTTTCTTTATTTTTCTTTTCCTTTTTTTTTGTAAACTTAGAAAAAACAAAACAAAATCCAACCTCATACCTCACCACTGACGCCACCACCAACCTCCCCCCACTCACTGTTGGTCCACCCCAGCTGTCAGCTTGCTACTATTGCAGAGAAAGCTGCAAAAGTAACAGAAATAACATAAAAATAATAATAATAAAATTAACCTAAGAAGGATTAGGAAAACCAAAAATATTATTACAGAAATTGATTCTCCACCCAAATTTGGTAGTGTCACTCACTGACCCCACCCTTGAAATCCAACTCCTTATATTTTTAAATAATTAATGAAAGAAAGACCAAAATACCATGGCACCAATATTGAACTTTTTTGGCAATTGAATATTTCACATGTATTTTCACCTATAGGTTTCACACCTGAAATTCAGTCAGAAATGAGATGTTTTGTATATTTTAGGAGTTACAGACAGAAATGTGTTCTGTCACAATTCCCACATTCAGCCATGGAAGCCAATGCATCCGCGCGCGGCTGAGCTACAACTCTGTCACTCTGTCAAAGTTGTGTATGCAGCCCCGGGCCTCTGACAAGTATGCAGCCGCGGGACTACGGGTTGACAAAGTGACAGGCGGCCTGAGAAACTTAGGTACCGCTTAAAAATTCTACAACCCACACGGGAAAATTCTACATATGTAATGAATGTGCTTGTGGATAGTAGATAGTCCAAAATTACATAAAATTATTAAAAATACTTAAATAACCTTTATACTAATTTTTTATTAAATATAATTCAAAGTACCAAAAATGTCGAAAATAAGACAATGAGTACTTCTAAAAATATATTAAAATAATTGAATATACTATTATCAGAACTTCTATACATCAAAAGGTTTTGTAACATACCAAGAAAACGTATGATTTAAAAATATTACATGAATACCCATGACTTACATTTTGAAGCAATCATTTTAGTAAATAAACTGAAATTCAAAAAAAAGGAGTAAAATCAATATCATGACTTTACTCCAAATATTTAATACATAATGAGAACTCACCTGACATCAGAATATTCTTCGGAATGTCTATAAATATAATTTTTAACTTATTGGGAACATTTACTAAGGATAATTAATTAAATAATAAATAAAAAGGACAGATTAGTGTTATTCACACGTCCAAATATCAATTATCAAGTAGAATAATTCCCACGCCCTGTGGAATTAGATGCTACCCGTTTTACAGCATCAAGAACACGTGGAAGGCTAGAACTGGTTACCCTGCTAGACTTAGTGTTCATCTTTTTGAGCCCCTGTACCGCTCAGAAGGACAATATTGGGACTCCAAAAGCTATAAATAAAGAGCTCTTTTGGGGATATTGATACCCAGAGACCCAGTTATATTTATATCCAGACACCCTGCAAAGGTAATCAAATACTTATAAGAGATAGGTAAGTGATTTATGGCTTAGTCTGATTAATAATATCCATCCTCAAAAATATTTTTATCAATTTAAACTGCTGAACAACCTTATAACCCCAGTATACAGGCTTAATTCATCAGTGCACATCCAAAACAAATACCCTAAAGATTTAATAATATACTAGTGAGTCTTATTATACTTTCTCTGTTGTGGAAGCTTGGTTACAAAGCCCTGCCACTCCACCATGTATTTTATATACATACTATCTTTGGGCAAAATATCCTTTGAACTAAAGGGCCCAAAGTAACCAGGACTACGTGTTTTCATACTGAAATCCCTGAAGAGAGGTGTTAAAGATCCCCAATATGATTTTGGCCCTTCTATAAAAATATTTAATAATCAATTTATCTATATTGATTTATAACAATAAACCATATCCAAACCAATTAACCTTGCAATAAGCTTTACCCAAATATTTTACGGAATTTTGCTGCATTTATTAAATGATATATCTATTATTTATTCTATCAACTCTGGTAGCTAAAGGATAGCAAAGGTCTTGGCATCCAGGAGGCTGACAATTGGGGGTCTGTCCGCGAAATATTCTATTTTATTATATTTAATACCTTGGACCAGACATTTCACGTAAAATTAAATCAAAGATAGACTTATCTGAATTTTTAACCGTGATTAATCTGTAAATTCTTTTGCAGTGGATTTAAAAACCAATGCAGAATTAATAATCTATTATTTAAATCTTTTAGAGATAAGAAAAGAAGAATATATTAAAAATTATAAACCTACTGGTTGGGAAGCTTTAACTCAAGCTGAGCAACTTAATATCTCTTCTGCACGTAAACACTTAGATAAACTCCTTGAACAAGCAGATCTTGCAAGGTGTATCAACTTCCAGGCCCTATCAAAAAACATAAAGCTTTGATGAAATACTGTGTAAATTACCTTTTAAAATAAAAAAGTAAGTATACAACTTGTATTACCATATTATTTTTATTAAAATAATAGTAATATATTTTATTGACCAATAAAATAACATTTTACCATCAGTGAACCCTCCTATACCAGAAACCGCCACCGCTGAAACTGATTTATTGGATCAAGAAGTCCCAGATATCACTGAAAGCCCTGAAAATATTGATTGGATGTGTGAAGACCTCATTAGGACACACAAAGACCTTGTAGGATTACCTACTAAGGACAAATTTAATCCCAATAAAGACTTGATACCATTGAATATCAACTTAGGTGAGTTTTAAATAAAACTTATTTTTACAGATTTTTTTCTGTAGAAAGAAAAATAATCATAAATAGTTGTAACACAAGAGCCTCAGGGAGAATTCCCTCCTATGCATCTTTGCCAGGAGCCCCCAGTAACCGTTAGACCACCAATAATGACAACCATGAGGGGATGGGAACCCTTGAATCAAATGTTGATGGACAAAGAACAGCCCCAAGTACTTCTGCCCTCCCCCAACCTAGAGCCAGAGAAGGTAGTAGAATTAAGCCACCCTCCATTACAAGAAGGTTCCCTGCAGCCACCCCAGCAGAATCTGGCCAAGGAAGCCATGATCAAAGACTTAGTCAGAGAGCACGTGAAATATTGGGAAGATTTCAAAGGGGCCCAAGCCAAAGAGGACATGGTATCTATGAAAAAGATAATATCCCAGGCAAAAGCTACCCAGATAGATCTTCAGAAAATGATTCAAAGGAAAGAGGTAGAATCCTACATAGAAAAGTGGAAGCCTTGGGATAAATTAGCCCAACTGAAAGGCAAAGGATCAGGAAAGAAGAGGTCTTCTTCCCATCGAAAGCCAAAGGGAAAGAAGGATTGGGATCAGATAATATCCTTAGCTTAAAAGTGGAAAAAGGTGTACAACAATTAGCCTCTAATTCTGAACCCAAACCAACCTCTGATGTAATTACTTCTTTTTCTAATGATATGTGCCATAATTTCAAGATTTTTTGTGGAAATTTGGACAATGTTTATACCCAGATGGATAAATTAACCCCAGTAGTAGCCAAATTAATTAATAACCAAAAAAAAACTGTAGGAATGGAAGATACTAAAGAACATACAGAAAATTTATTGGAGACAATTAATCAAGGTAGGATCAAAAAGACTCAAACAATTTAGAATATGTTATCAGGTATCCAAGAAGATTTTGTTATGTCTTTTCAAAATTGAAAAGAGGAATTGGTAACTACCACTAAAATCTCCATTCTGTCTCTTAGTGAGAAATTAGATCTGCTCAATAATAAAGTGGAACTGAAACTTGATCTGATCAAGAATGATCTTAGAGACTTAAAAGTCCGTCTGACTAAAACCTTGGGGAGTACCACAGAGGAACCAAAACCTCCCAGACAAACAACTACACCTTATGCACCACCCTTACTAGGAATGCATAGGAGTGACATCTTCAGGCCTAGTCCTACTCCTGAAATGGAACAGGCCCTCAACCGTTGACCCCAAATTTCTGAATGGCCTAAGTTCTCCAGTGAAGGAGAATACAATCATATAAATTTCATTGAATTTATTGACTATACTATTAACTCTTATGACTTACCAGAAGCTATAGCTGTAGTCAGGCTGCCCAGACTATTTGAAGGAGTAGCTTTAGACTGGTTTATCAGTAAAAGAGAAGAAATAGGATCCTTACCATGGAATTCTTGGAAACTTCTAATTAAAGGACAATTTGGTTCTAGAATGTGGAAAAGAAAAATGATGAAAAATGTCGAAAATTCCTCATTTGACCCCTCCAAGGATAAGAATCACAAATGGTGCTTGTAATAGAAGAGAAGACTAGATTTCTTCTATCCAGATTCTAATAAAGAGGAAGTAAATGAAAGGATCCTCAACTTGTGTCCTGGAAATCTTAACCATAGTGTAAGATGCAGGATTGGTATGTATTCTGACTTACCAACTCTAGTCAATGTGTTAGAAGAAGTCATAGACCTGCATGGGTTAGACAAGAAGGTTCCTTCTAGACCTAAAGAGAAATTAAACATTAACAAAACCAGAGAACAACCCCCTCTGATAAATACCTCTGATAATAAGAAACCTAATGAGAACAGGGACAAAGAGAGAATGCTTGGAACTTTTTGGAATTGTAAAAAGACAGGGAATATGGGACAAGACTGCCCATTACCAAAAAGAAATATAGCAGTCTTGGAAGGAGAGAAGGAGGTTGAAGGTAATCAGAAATATGAAGATGTAGCTGATATTGAAGGATCCCTTTCTGAATGTGAATTGATCCTGACCAACACTCTTAATGTTATAGAAGGAGATATAGGCACTTCTATAGAAATCAATAAAATACATGGGGACTCTAGTTCGCCCCAAAAATGGGATCCTACCATAATTCCTAGACATATCACGGATTTTAAACCATAAACAGTTAAAACTATGAGTTGTAAGAGTTATACCACTGGTCAAACGTGCTATGAAACCAGATGGTATAGAGACAGACCTAGAAGGTTGTTAGTGGATAGTAGAGCTTTCTGCTAATGTGTCTGTACTGAATTCTTAAAAAAATGGGATCCCAATTGGAAAGAACACCTTCTGCCCGTCCCAAAAGCCAAGTTTAGCTATTGAAACCCTACCATGAATTCTATTGAAGTATGGACTGCTCCTATAATATTACCCCATACTAATGGATCTTTGAGAATAAAAGTGCAATTTGTGGTATTGCTCAATGGATTATTTGACTACCTGATAATAGGTAATGATGCTTTATGTATATATGGTATAGATGTGTTCCAGAGTAAAGGGAGATTGTTTAAAGTGGATGGTGATTGGGACAGGAAGTTTAAGATATGCAACATCCAATCTAACTTCCTCTCTTCCACTTTTCAAAAGCATTTAGAAGCCTTTAATCAAGAATACTTCTCTCAAGCAGCTCTGAATATGAAACTTTGTGAGGAACAGAAGAAAGATATATTGAAAGTCTGCTTTGAGAACCAAAATGCTTTTTGTACTAAAGATCATCCCATTGGTGATATCAAAGGACATGACATGGTATTAACATTTACTATTAAGCCTCCTTATCCTCCAAACTTAAGAAGACCAGCTTATCCCTCTAGTCCTCAGTCTAGAATAGCCCTTCAGGAAAATATCCAAGAACTAATAGACTTACAAGTATTAAGGAAAGTAGGGCACAATGAGCAGGGAGATGTGACCACACCTGTAATCATAGCTTGGCATAATGACAAGTAAAGAATGATAGGAGACTTCAGAATGCTCAATAATTATACTCCGGAAGATTATTATCCTATACCCCGGATTGATCATGCTTTACATAAGTTGTCCAAGGCCAAATATATCACTACTATGGATATGCTTAAAGGTTTACACCAGATACCTATAAGCCCTGAAAGCAGGAAGATTATGAGAATAATCTGTCATTTTAGAATATATGAATATCTTAGGATGCCCTTTGGTATAAATAATTCCCCATCATACTTCCAGAGAACAATGGATAAAGTTCTAGTTACATACATCAGACAAGGATGGATGATGGTATATATAGATGATGTTATCATAAATTCTGATGGTTGGGATACTCATATCAACCAAATAATATTAGTACTCCAAACTAACTCCAAAGAAGGATTAAAATTATCCATGAAGAAATTCCACTTTGAATATGGAGAATTGAAAGCCCTAGGGCATATAGACTCCGGTCTAACTCCAGCTGATGATCAAAATAAGATAGCTGCTGTCATGAACAGACCCATGCCTCAAAAAAAAAAAAACAGTGTTACTGTCTTTTATTAGTTTTTGTAGTTACTAAAGACAATACATGCCAAAGTTTGCTATGATAACTAAGAGTCTGTACAAAATATGCAAAAATAACACTCTCTTTGAAATGACACATGAGAGATTGAAAAAAATATGAGGAACTAAAAATAGCTATGACCTCTACTCCCTTACTCATTCAACCAGATTACTCCAAGCGCTTTAAACTGTACATTGACGTCTGTATGGAAGGGTTAGGAGCTGCTTTACATCAAGAAAGAATAGAAGAAGACAGACCAGTGGAGAAACCAGTACTCTTCATATCTAGACAGATCAAAGATACAGGAAAGAGATATGGAGCCAGTCAGTTGGAATGCTTGGCTGTAGTATGGTCTTTAGAAAAGCTACACTATTACTTAGAAGGCACCACTTTCCAAGTGATCACAGACTGTAATGCTGTAAGAAATCTCATGAATGTGAAAAACCTCAGCAGACATATGCTCAGGTGGAAAATTCCTATACAACAGTATAGAGGTCAGATGACTATAGTGGATAAAGCTGGAGCTAAAAATCAGAATGCTGATAGTCTAAGTAAAAATTCTTTGCCTAATCACTCTAGCAATCCAGCATATTACCCTGAGGATCAAGATATCTTTCCAATCTTGAACATCAATATTTTTGCATTAAATGCTCCAATCATGGGGATCCACTTATGTGAATTAGATACTGCTTTCTTCAATCTAGTGAGGGACAACTACTCCCCTGAAATCAAGCTGCTGATTACCATTATGGAATGTGAATCCCCAGAAGCAGCTCTGATAAATGGTTTACATGCTTCATTACTTAAACCCTATAAAGCAGGAAGTTTTACCTTTGGGGATGGTCTTCTTTACTACAGACACCGAAATTCCAGTGTATTATTACTAAGCAACAAAGAAAATATACAAAATATACTCCAGTAATGCGATGACAACTGTTCATCAGGGCATCTATCTACAGAAAGAGCCTTTGAGAAAGTAAAATAAACTGCTTGGTGGATAGACTGGAAAGAAATCACTATTAAGTATGTTACTAGCTGTGAGACTTGCCAAAAATCTAATAAAACTACTGGCAAAAGGTTTGGACTCCTACAGAAGATCTCTGAATCCAAAAATAGATGGGAAATCATTAATATGGATTTTGTCACCAGCCTTCCCCCTGGAGGTACTCATTCATATAACTCTGTCATGCTCATAGCTGACAGATACTCTAAGAAGGCAAAATTCTTACCTAAACTTAAAGAAGATAGTTCTATGGATGTAGCTCTACTATTTTAGAATAAGATCATAGCTGATGTTGGTATACCCAAGATTTAAATCAGTGACAGAGACCCCAAATTCACCTTTGAGTTTTGTGGGAATCTACATGATATACTGGGTACTACTCTAGCATTTTCTACAGCATACCATCCCCAAACTAATGGATTAGCTGAAAGAATGATACAGAACCTAGAAGATATGTTAAGAAGGTTTGTAGCTTTGGTCTAGAATACAAAACCTCAGATGGTTATTGCCATGATTGGGTAAGCTTACTCCCAGCTCTAGAGATGGCTTACAACAGCAGTGAAAACTCTACTAGAAAAGAAGCCCCTTACATACTAGAAAGAGGATGGATTCCAAAACTCCCTAGGAATAACTTAAACTATAACTTAGCCACCATTCATCCAACAACTCTTGAATTTAAGAAAATGATATATCTGGCAAATAATCATGCTCAAAAATGTGTAGAAGAAGCAGTAGAGCACAATAAAAAAAGATGGGACAAATCACATAGGGAGCCTGAATTAAAAATAGGAGATCAGATCTTGATATCCACTACCAACTTCAACAATCTAGAAGGTAACAGAAAGTTGAAACCAGCCTTTGTTGGACCATTTTCCATCAAAAGATGCATGGAAAAAATGCTGTAGAAGTAATCTTGAGTGAAGAATTATCAAGAAAACACCCATTATTTCCTGTTAGCCTAGTAAAACACTTTCAACCAAGAGAAGTTAGCAACCTCCCTCCAGAAATTATCCCAATAGAACCTGACCCTGTGAAAGGAAAAGGGAAAGTCAGCAGGATATTGAGAGACAAGAACAAGAGAGTGCAACAAAAAGATGTTAGACTATACTTGGTAAGATACAAAGTAAAATCTGCAGACAAAGATGAATGGTTAACAGAGAATAATATACCTGATGGATCAATACATTTTAGAAACTACAGAGCCAGAAAAAGGAACTGAAACACACATGGAATTAATTCTTTCCCAAAATTCTCCAAATTTTTTTCAGATATGGCCATATCTTGGAGTGGGGGAATGTCAGCTTGCTACTATTGCAGAGGAAGCTGCAAAATTAACAGGAATAACATGAAAAAAATAATAAAATTAAGCTAAGAAGGAGTAAGAAAACCAAAAATAATATTGCAAAAATGGATTTTCCACCCAAAATTAGGTAGGGTCACTCACTGAACCCACCCTTGAAATCCAACTCCTTATATTTTTAAATAATTAAGAACAGAAAGACCAAAATACCACAGAACCATTATTGAACTTTTTGGCCAATTAAATATCTCACATTTCTTTTCACCTATAGGTTTCACACCTAAAATTCAGTAAGAATTGAGGTGTTGTGTATATTTTAGGAGTTACAGATGGAAATGTGTTCTGTCACAATTCCCGCACGCAGCTGTGGCAGCCAATGCACCCGCGCGCGGCTGAGCTACAGCTCTGCCACTCTGTCAAAGTCTTTTACGCAGCCCTGGGCCTCTGACAAGTACGCAGCCGCAGGACTACGGGTTGACAAAGTGACAGGGGGCCTGATAAACTTAGTTACCGCGTAAACATGCTACAACTCACATGGGAACATTCTACATATGTAATGAATGTTCCCGTGGACATTAGTTAGTTCCAAAGGACATAAAGTTTTATAAAAATACTTAAATAAACTTTATACATATTTTTTATTAAATATAACTCAAAGTACCAAAAATGTCGAAATTAAGACAATGACTAATTCTAAAAATATATTAAAATACTTTAATATACTATTATGAGAAATTCTAGACATCAGATTTTTTTTACATACTAACAAAACTTATGATGTAAAAATATTACATGAATACCCATGACTTACATTTAAAAATAATTATTTTAGTAACTCAAATGAATTTCGAAAAAAAGGAGTAAAATCAATATCATGACTTTACTCCAAATATTCAATACATAATGAGAACTCACCTGACATCAGAATATCCGTTGGAATGTCTATTAATATAATTATTAACTTAATTAGAAGATTTACTAAGGATAATTAATTAAATAATAAATAAAAAGGACAGATTAGTGTTATTCAAACGTCAAAATATCAATTATCAAGTAGAATAATTCCCATAACGTGTGGAATTAGATGCTACCCATGTTACAGCACCAAAAACACTTAAAAGGCTACCACTGGTTACCCTGCTAGCCTCAGTGTCTGTCCCTTTGAGCCCCTGCAACCCTCAGAAGGACAATATTGGGACTCCAAAAGTTATAAATAAAGAGCTCTTTTGGGAATTTTGATACCCAGAGACCCAGTTATATTTATATCAAGACATCGTTCAAAGGTAATAAAATACTTATAAGAGATACTTAAGTGATTTATGGCTTAGTCTGATTAATAATATCCATCCTAAAACCTTTTTTTATCAATTTAAACTGCTGAACAGCCTTATAAACCCAATATACAGTTTTAAACCATCAGTGCACGTCCCAAACAGATACCCTAAGGATTCAATAATATACCAGTGAGTCTTATTATCCTTTCTTTGTTGGGGAAGCTTGGTTACAAAGCCCTCCCACCCCACCATGTATTTTATATACATATTATCTTTGGGCAAAATATCCTTTAAACTAAAGGGCCCAAAGTAACCAGGCCTACATGTTTTCATACTGAAATCCCTGAAGAGATGTGTTAAAGATCCCCAATATAGTTGTGGCCCCTCTATAAAAATATTTCATAATCAATTTATCTATATTGATTTATAACAATAAACCATATCCAAAACAATTAACCTTGCAATAAGCTTTATCAAAATATTTGAAGGATTTTTGCTGCATTTATTAAATAATATATTTATTATTTATTCTATCACCTCTGGTAGCTAAAGGATAGAAAGGGCCTTGGCATCCAGGAGCCTGAAACCAGCCTGCTTCTCACCAAACCAACCAGTCCACTCCTTCCTGCCATAAAAGATTTAAATGGCTAGAAGAACTTAGGCCGGGCTGTTTGAATTTCATACATAAAATAAGTGAGAAAAGGCAAAAAATATAATATTTGGAGGAATAAAAAACAGGAGCAACTAGTTCTATGGGCCAGTTTATGAACTCCAAAGAGATGTATGTACAACTGTTTGAAAATATAAGCAACTTTGTACCAATCCACCAACATATGATATCCAGCTGAGGATTGATGGAAATTTAAGTTTGATGTTGATCTGGGTGGAAGAGTTGAAAATATTTTTTAATTTCTTTTGAGTGATCAGGTTGAAAGTCCTAAGGTTGAGCCTTGGCGTCTTGAGGCAAGAGGTCTTGAGAAGTTGAGAGAGAGAATGGGTAATGCCAAAGTCAAGTGTTGTCTATGTTGAATATTTCATGGTCTAGGTTTTAGAAGTCTACTCTACAAGATCAAAGGTGACACCCTCATTACACTTTTAACTAGGGAGACTTCCCCGCAACCAGAGAATAAACAATAGAATATATGTAAAGAGAAAATTATAGTCAAACAGAAAAAAGCAAGTAGAAATAGCAAACAGTATAAACATCAAAACCCCCAATCAGGTCAACATTGAGAGAAAGAAAGAGTTCAGGCTCCAATGTATTATGCAATTCTTGACACAGCATTAGTTCTGGCTGCTTTTGTCAAGGAATCTGCAAGCATGCCTTTGGAGTAAATCGGCTTGATGGATATGATTATGTTAAACAATTGTTTCACATAATCTTGAGTTTGATGTCAATGTATTTAGCGTGTGACTTACTGAAAAACTTTTTGACCTTGTCACATAGCCCCTTATTGTCAAAGAGATGCATGGGGGGGGTTCCAGTTTGGAGCTCCAGACCTTTCCAATAAGATGATGCAACCAGGAAGGTTCAAGGTGACTTGCGGACAGTGCGTTGCACTAAGAATTGGTGGAAGAGAGAGTTTTTCTTTGTTGTTTCATGCTGGTCCAGTAAATTGGGAACCCCTTGAACAGGGAGAGAAATTCTTTTTGAGATAGTTTGTGGTTGGATGATACCTGCATATGGCATATATATAGGTGACTAGATGATTTTACAAGGATTCCAAGCAAAAGATCAGCTTATATTCTATATTCTTCGGACAATATTTCCAGAAATTTATAAATTTCTTCCAGTGAGAGATTCTGGGGTTCTCACAAAATCAAGCCAGACTGGACACAGCAAGGCTTATTTATGTCTTAGAAAGATTTGGCATGAAGTGCACTCTTCCTACAGAGGATAAATAGCTTACCCCAAGTTTCTTGAACCCAGAAATTTCTTTTTTGGTGGCAGGTTTGAGATGAGCTCCCAACATGCAAGGGTTTCCAGTGTTTTTGCATCAAGTAGGTTGGATTCTTCCTGTTGTTTCTTTATGTGGTTTGGAAGAGAAAGAGAGATAAAGCCATTTCTTGTGTCCAACTTCATTCCCAAAAGCTTATTTACGTTTTGAGCTGAAGAATCCCTTAATTTTCTGAGGAAGTGTTTTTGGAAGGATTCGGTATCACCCACTACTACAAAATCATCAAAGTGAAAGATATGGGCCATGTATTTCTCATTGTGGAGATAGAGACATGGATCACTGTTGCTCTCCTTGAAGCCATTGTCCTTGATCCAAGTGTTGAGGGTCTTGTACCAATTTAACGGCAACTGCTTCAGCCCATAAAAGGATTTCTTCTATTTAGGGTACTTTGCTGTCCTCTTGGGGCCCTTTGGAAATCTGATGCAAACATTTTCGTCCAGTGGTGTGTGCAGAAAGGCAACCTTTATTTCAAACTGCAGTATTTTGAGCCCTTTATCCACCAAGTAGCACAATAGTGAAAGTTGAGAGGCAATATTTCATGTTGCTGGGCAAGTGTTTCATTAATCAATACCACATCTTTGATTGAAGCCCTGGACATAGAATTGGGATTTTAGATAAATTTCACCCAAGTTAAGGTCTTGATTACAGCAATAAGCTCAATTTTTGTCTAGTGGGTTGGTTAATTCCGCTTTCTCCCCCTCTTCCCAAAAACCAAGGCCCTTGATTTTATTGATTTAATTGTCAATAGAAGGAATCCAGGAAGGATTATTTAGTGCTTGATGGATGGAGTTTGGTATTTCACCATTATAGTAAATGTATTTATCTGCGGATTGAAATTTGGTTCTTTCCCTTAAATTTGGCCTAAGAGTCTGCTGAATTTCATTATCAGAGTCTTAGGATTGAAACAGAGCAGGGTCTTCATCAAAATTTATTGCAGGTCTTTATTCTTCAAGAGTAATTGTGCACTCATCAGTTTGCCCATCTTCATTTTTGTATCTTGGCACCTTAGAGGGTTTTGTGATTTGAAGATCTTCATCTTTGAGTGCATTAAAGTTCTTAGTTTTGAGCAGCAGAGATTTGAGAAAACGCCTGTTTTTACTTTGAATACTCTTCCCTGTTTTGTTGATCAACTTTTATGAGAGGAAATGTTGGTTTTACCCAATCAACCACCTTTTTCCCCCTTTTTGCTCAATTTTGAATGGATCTTGGTGTTTCTAAGGAGGTAAATAGCGGGGTTTCCAAGTGGTTTGAGGTAATCATTGGGTATCTTTGCCTTGTGCAAAATCTCCCAAGGAGTTGGTTTTTCTTTCTTAGCTGGTATCTGATTGAGGAAAAAGCAAAAACTCTGAATCACCACATGCCAGCAACATTTGGGAACGGTGGTTGAACTGGAGACAGATTGAAGGGATTCCATAATATATTTATTTGATCTATCAGCCCTGCCTTTTTTTTGAGAATGATAGGGCTCTCTGAAAAGGTGATTCATTGACTTGGACCTGAGAAATAGTTGAAGGTTCTTGTTTAAAAACTCTCCACCACCATTGTACAAAAACTCGATTGGATAGTGTAGTTGTCTCTTAGCTTTGTTCTCAATTATGAAGTTGATTTCTTTTTTGGAAACTCCATTAGATGGTAATGAAAACGCAGACAGATAAACTTAATTGTTTTCAATCCGGGTGAAAGAGTAATGCATACCACCCTTGCTCATTTGGTCAAGTGGAACCATTAGATATATGTGAAGCCTTTCAAATACTGTCGTTGCAGCACTTTGCTGATTATTGAATTGAGCTTTTGAAATCTTGGAATTTTCCACACAAGACACTCAAAGCTTCAAAAAGCCTTCTTTTCTATGCTGCAAATTTTCTTTTCCTGAAATCAATGAAAGCATGGCCTAACGTTAGGTGAAGGTCTGATATATTGATTAAATTTGCGTAGCAAGAGCTGAGTTGAGTTTCAGATAAAAGGAGTTTCCCATTGTTAATCAACAGCGGGTTTCTTTCTATTAATCTTTTGAGAGCTTTTCCCTCCTCATTTTGTAGAAGGAATGCTGGTGGATTTGCTTGAAGACTGAATTTCACTATGCATCATTTTCTGAGAAGTTCTCCAAGAGATATAAAGTTGAACGTAGCTTCTGTTACATATGCAGAGTTTTCAAGTCAAATCCTACTGCCATTGCTTAAAATTTCTGCATTCCCAATTCCATGAATAGGTATGCACTCACCCTTTTTACCTGTTTTTATTGTTTCATCCCCAAGCCATTCAAAGAAGGATACAAAAAAGTGATTTTCCAAGATCATGTGTATAGAGCATCCACTGTCAAGGATGAATTAATAATATGAGGTTCTTTTCTTGTGATTGAAGGCTTAGAAGAAGGAGTAATAGTGTGATTCCTTGTGGGGCTTTTACTTTGGTCCGCATTTGGATTTGTTTGGAGGATGTTAAGGTCTTAGTTAGGGTAACAAAGCAAAGCATGAGGATTGACAATGAGATTTTACTGCAGGATTGTGTTTTCCATTCTCACACCTAGGGTATTCTGATTCTCCAAGTTCTATTCTCTTTTTGGAGTGAAACAAGGCCAAATTTGTTTCAGAAGATTTGATTGATTTTTATTGAACCTTGTTCATGTGTTGAAACAGATGGTTCAGCAGATACGTGACAGACATTTTGGTTCCAAATTGCATGATTTGGGACCTCATTGCTTTGAGAGTGTTGGGAACTTTTAAAAGGATGAGATAGATGATCATGTCATTTGGTAGGTCAATTCCCACCTTGTCAAGCTTGAGCAAGTGAGAAATCACTGTTTTAAAAAGCCATGTTTATTTATTTGGTCAAATACAATGTAAAACAAATTGAAGAAAACCCTTGCTTGATGGACTGCTTGGCTGGAGGCAAAACAAATCTTGGCTGCTTGCCAGATGAGATTTTTGGAGTTCTCATTCTGGGAAATAATGATGTTGGTGGGCATTGCAGGGTCCAACTTGGAAATTATTGAGCCTTCCATCTTCTTTTCATCACAAATTTCCTCATAGGGATTGGTAGAATTGAGTAAATCAAGGATTCCACACATTTTCAAAAGCCTTTCAATTTTCTTTTTCCAAAGCAAGCAGTTTGTTTTTTGAGAAGGGGAATGGATTCAATTAAGGAATTGAGAGCTAGGGATTCAAAATTGTGTTTGCCTCCTGGTCCAGGTGATTCAGATATTCTAGTTTTCCCGGTTAAGCTTGAAGGATCCATTTTTGGCTTTTAACTGTTTAAAACATTTAAATGTCTAGGAGAAGCTAGACTGGTATATTTGAATTTCAGAAAGAGCATAATTTAGAAAAGCAAAAACAAGAAGATATTAAGAGGAACAACAAACAGCAGAAATTAGTTAAACAAGCCAGGTTATGACCTCCAAACAGATTTATTTATAACTGTTGGAAAATAAAAGGAACTTGGTACCAATCCACCCAATGTATGATATCCAGCTGAGGATTGATGGAATTTTAAATTTGATGTTTAGCTGGATGGAAGAGTCAAACTTAATGGTTTATTTTTTTCAAGTAATGAGGTTGAAAGTACCAAGGTTGAGCCCTGAAGTCTTGATGAAAGAGGTCTTGAGAAATTTAGAGAGAGAACTGGTAATTTGAAACTCAATTTTTTTCTAGGTTGATAAGTTGATGGTCTAGCCTTGAGCAGTTCACTCTACAAGATCAGGGGTGAGCAATCATGACACTTTTAACTAGAGGAAAGAGCCACAACCAGATAAAAAATAATATAATATATTTAAAGAAAAAATTAGAGTAATACAAGAGAAAGAAATTAGAAATTGCCAACATTATAAAAGTCAACAGTTCCTCCTCACAAATCCACCTCACCCACAACCTCCTCCTAAATATCCAACTTCACCCCAAAGTCCCCCCAGTCATCCTCCTCCCCCTCCACCGCCCCATTGATTCATTGATTTTTTTAAGAACACCTAATACTAAATTGAACCCTAAAGTGAAACTGAAAACACAATCATTGCCTATGGGAAAGAAAATATGTGATATTGTCCCTGTCCCACAAAGCCAACTCTGAACTTGCCCATTTGAAAATAGAAAAGTAAATTTTTACTGCACTTTGGTTAAATTGATATTTCTCAAATCAAAAGTGAGAAAATTCTGTAGTTTTTCAATTGATATTTGGATTGAATACTTAAGTAACATTGCATTTTTTTGAATTATGGGAAAAGTGGAAAGCCATCCTGTAAATGAAATGGCTGCATTGAATGACTAAATTGATGGTACCATTAACAAAGCTGCAGAAAAGAAGGATTTGGTTAAGAATCATTTGAAGCCCCAATTGCATCCTCATCTAGGGTTAAAATTAAGGAAAAAAATGTTTCAAAAATGGATTTGACGTCTGGTTGTGAGAAATATTTTATGTTACTCTGGCCTTTGGAAGATTTAATTTGTTGGAAAATGACTATGTAAGTATGATATAAACATTTAATTGGTTCCAGGTCTACTTGACACACCTCCTGTGAGAGCCTTTCCTACTAAGGAAGAGGAAAAAAACTAATTTAAAACATGGGCAATGAAGCATGGTTATGCTTTAACAGTTCTCAACCCAAAGCATGATCAATATGTGGATTTAGCCTGTGTTGAGATCTGAGTCCACCCACATCCTGTCTCCTGCATGTCCCCAGGGTGAGGAGACTCCAAAATGAGAGTTCCCACTCCTTATTTGGTTTTCTGCTTCCCTACTCCTCATCCTCTTGGTGTCTTGTCTACTTGCTCTGTCTTGCCTTCCCTGTCTTTCTGATTATCTCTGATTTCTACTTCTTTTTCTTTCTTTTTCTTTCTTATTTTTCCTTCTTTCTTCTTCTTTTCTCTCAAAAAAATCCACTCTCATGTTGATAATTGGCACTGCGTTCCTTGTCCAACACATCAAAGTTCACTTCTCCACTCCAAATCTCTGGACGGTTTTCCTTTTCAAATTCATCATAGCTCACCTCTTGATTCCTGCCTGGTAAGACAACTTGTAGTCCTTCATTTCATTGCCCGGAATAACCTGACAATTTTGTCCCAAATCTGGTATTCCAACAGCTTGTTCCTATTCCTTGTCTCAGTCCTGAATATTCTCACTCTGCTCCTTGTGTATGATCTCTTTTGATCCTTCCATCTTTGCTAGCTGTTGGTATTATTCTCTCTGTTCCATTCTCTCAAGTCTCTCCTATTTTCCTTCTTCCTTGCATCTGAACTTGAAACTTAGTCCATTTTTTTTAGTCCTCTGTCTCTAAACCTATAATCTTATCATGGTTAAAAGCCAAAATCTCACCAAAAACACTCAAAACCTGCAAGATGAAAAAACCAACAGGAGTGACCAACTACTTCCACCAAGTTGCCTTAAAAGCTGCCATTGATGCCATACCCCTTCTCAATGACAAAAATTACTCCATATGGAGAAATAAGATCCTCATACTCATTGATCTTAAAGACATCAAAGACACCATCACCAGGAATACTGGGAAACTATCTGTCAAGCAAGACCGCAAAATCAGGGCAGTTCTCCTTTCCAAGTTGGATAGCACAACACACAGCAATGTAGTCAGTTCAACCAACTTCAAATTGTCAAAATTACTCTGGGCAAAAATAACTCTTTGATTTGATTTTTCCAAGATGGCCAAAAGCTCTAGCATATTTTAGCACTTCCTTCAAATCATCTTAAATGAACGCACCATTGATGGTTTTGTAACTGACACAAAAAAGGCTCTCACTAGAATGAATGATTTAGGAATAGAGTTACCCAACAATATACTTGCCTACCTAGTGCTCTTCAAATTTCTTCCCGCCCTCAAGAATCTCAAACAACAAATCATGCATGTGGAGAAATTCATAACCATCAAGGTGGTGTTCAATCACCTAGTTCAATATAATAACAAACGTAAAGCCCAACAGAAAGCATTCAAAAGCACTCCCAATGTCTCTCTGGTGACAATGAGGCCTCAAGCGTTGACAGAAGATAAGAAGGTGAGAATGTCATGTAAAGAAGGCTATCAAAATCCCAATTCACCCATCCAAAATTTTTTTTTTCCACCTACATCCTCAAAATTCCCCCAGTTGGTGGACTGAACAACAAAACAAATGGAAAAATAGGAATAAGAAGAAAAAATTGACCATCAACTATCTTGCTCTCCTGACACTTTGGATTAACGCGGATAAAACTTCCAACCTCCTCCTGGACTCTGGTGCAAAAATACATGTTTTTAATGCTCTCAAATACTTCATAAACATCAAAATGCAAGAGGAACATGAAGTAGTTAAGACAGGAAAGCTTAAAGCTAATCTCAACATCCTTGGAATGCGTAAGGTGAGGTTTGGATGGAAAGATTTGATTATCAACCTAGAGGACTGCGTTTACATACCCAATATTGTTGTTAACATCATCAGTCCTGGGCTCCTTGCAAAGAAAGGCTGTTGCTTAACCCAAAACAAGATGAATTCACTGTCACCAAAAACAACAAAACTGTCCTCAATGGATTGATTTGCCATAATCTCTTTTTAATAAAAAAAACCCCAACTATAGATAAAAATAAATTAGTCAATCACCTCAATCAAGCTACCCACAACCCATTGAATGCATATCAATCCCTGATGGACATTCACAAGATGTACGGCCACGCCTCAATATCCACCCTCCAACCAATCTCAAAGGATCTTTTCCGCAGAGACAAATCAACTCAATTTCAATGCAATGCGTGTGCCCAAAGCAAAATCACTGTCAGCCTCCTGGATGCCAAGACCCTTGCTATCCTTTAGCTACCAGAGGTGATATTATAAATAATAAATATATTATTTAATAATTGCAGCAAAAATATGTAGAATACTTGGATTAAGCTTATTGCAAGGTTAAATGGTTTGGTTATTGTTTATTGTTTTGAATCAAAATTGATTATTAAATATTTATAGAGGGGCCACAATTATATTGGGGATCTTTAACACCTCTCTTCAGGGATTTCAGTATGAAAACACGTAGTCCTGGTTACTTTGGGTTCTTTAGTTTAAAGATTATTATACCCAAAGATAATATTTATATAAAATACACAATGGAGTGGTAGGGCCTTGTAGCCAAGCTACCACAACAGAGAAAGGATAATAAGACTCACTGGTATATTATTAAATCCTTTGGGTATCTGTTTGGGACGTGTACTGATGGGTTAAACCTGTATACTGGGGTTATAAGGTTGTTCAGCAGTTTTAATTGATAAAAAGAAGTTTGAGGACAGATATTACTGATCAGACATTGCCATAGATCACTTACTTATCTCTTATAAGTATTTGATTACCTTGGCACGGCGTCTGGATATGAATATTACTGGGTCTCTGCCCATCAACATCCTCAAAAGAGCTCTGTATTTATAGTTTTTTGGAGTCCCAATATGGTCCTTCTGAGGGTTGTAGGTGCTCAATGGGACGGAAAATAAGGCTAGCAGGGTCACCAGGGGTAGCCTGTCATGTTCTCTTGGTGCTATAGCCCGGGTAGGATCTAATTCCTTAGGGTATGGGAATTATTCTACCTTATAATGGAAATTAGGACGTGTGAATAACACTAATCTGTACTATTTATGTATTATTTAATTAATTATCCTTAGTATATGTTCCCAGTAATATAATAATTATATATTAATAGACATCTCTACGGACAATTTGATTTCAGGTAAGTTCTCATTATGTATCATATAACTGGAGTAAAAGTCATAATATTGTTTTTACTCTTTATCTATGAGTTCAAGTTGATTTGTTAAGATAATTACTTAAAAATATAAGTCATGCGAATTCATGTAATATTATTACATCATTATCTTTCTTAGCATTTCACGAAGATGTTGATGTATAGTAACTCTCATAACAGTATATTAAAGTATTTTAATATATTTTTCAAAGCTGTCATTGTCTTATTTTCGACATTCTTGATTCTTTGCATTATATTAAATAAAAAATATTTGTACGGATTATTTAGGTATTTTTATATAATATTATGTATATTTAGACAGTCTACTATCCACGGGAACCTTTATTACATATGTAACAAGTTCCCGTGTATGTTGTAGCCTGTTTACGCGGTACCCGGGCTGCCTGTCACTATGTCAGCCCGTAGTCCCGCGGCTGCGTAATTTTCAGAGGCCCGGGGCTGCGTACAGGACCTTTACGGGTTGACACGGCTGTATCTCAGCTGCGCGCGGGTGCTGTGGCTGCTGCGGCTGCGTGCGGGAATTATGACAAAACACATTTCCGCCCGTAACTCCTAAAATATACACAACACCTCAATTCTGACTGAATTTTAGGTGCAAAACCCATACGTGACAATGTGTGTGAAACATTTAATTGGCCAAAAAGCTCAATACTGGAGCTGTAGTATTTTGGTTCTTTTTTCCTTAATTATTAAAAAATATAAGGAGTTGGATTTCAAGGGTGGGGTCAGTGAGTGACCCTACCTAATTTTTGATGGAGAATCCATTTCTGTAATAATATGTATGGTTTTCATACTCCTTCTTAGGTTAGTTGTATTATTATTATTTTTATGTTATTTTAGTTACTTTTGCAGCTTGCTCTGCAATAGTAGCAAGCTGAAAATCACACAATCATCTTTCCCAGCCACTTCCACTCAATCCAGTCTCCCACTTGAACAAATTCACCTTGACTTAGTTGGACCCATTACTCCCCAATCAAAGTCTGGACATCAGTATATGTTGAATCTGTATGACAAACAATCTGGCTACCTTGCTGCTTTTCCCTTACACTCCAAGGACAAAACCCCCAAAACAATTATCAACATACTCAAAGTCAAATTCAAGAGACTCAAGTACTATCCCTCAGAAATTTAATCAGAAAAGGGCACTGAATTTACAAACGCCAAACTTAAGGAATTTGCCAAAGCAAAAAAAATTAAACAACTCACCTCCAAAGCTTACCACTCCAAACACAACGGCCAAGCTGAAAGAAAAAATTGAAATATCATGGAGTTCACCCAGTCTACCTTTTCTTTGTCCCAATTACCAAAAAATTACTGGCACATTGTCAAGAGAAGCTGCTGCTTCATGCTCAACCAAATACCAAGAAAAGGTAATCAACTCTCTCCTTGGGAGCTTATGTTTGGTAAGAAGCTCCCTGCTAACTATCTGAGACCCGTAGGATCTCCTCTGGTCTACCTGACAAACCACCTCCAAAAAGGATGCAAGTTTTATGAGAAAGGACACAAAGGGATACTAGTTGGGTTCAATCCCACTTTTCACTCCTATCTTGTTCTTGACTCATTGGGCTCTATTCTTGAAACTAAGCACGTCACCTTCCTCAAAAACCACATGGCCAATTTTCCTCTCCTTGAGCCATGTGGAACGGATGTCTTCTCTCAAGCTTATCAAGACTCCAACAAGTCCAATTTCTCCTCATCAAACAAAAAATTTGTGGCTAGTGATCCCAACAGTCACTCCCCAGAATCTGACTTCACTTGGGACAACTTTGCCTCCCTTAACTCAGAATGTTTTCTCTCTCCTCAAATGGAAACTCCTCAAATTCACTCTCCTGAAACAACTAATCAAGAGACTCACCAACAGCCAAGACAAGAAACAAGAAAACCCCAAAGCTATGGTTTCCATCACCATTACAAACCTTCTTCATAAAAGGCCACGCGGAAGTGCCCATAATGGCCCCAGTGGGAGAAAGCTTTGGAAGAGGAACCAGAATTGATTGAATCTCAGGAAGTATGGGAAGAGTATTATGGAACGCCCAAAGACATAATAAATAGGACGTGGTTCTTCAAAGTCATAGAAAACTTCCATGGAGAACCTGTGAAATACAAAGCAAGACTATTCTTTCAAGGATGTGATTAAGTTCTTGGGATTGAAAATCACAAAACCTGGGGGCTGACTGGAAAACTTGGCTTGGGGCGTATTGATCTCCTGTACGGTCTGAAAGAGAAGATAAAGTAAAATCTGAAAAAATCTGAATTCACAACCAAGAACAGAAGGTTCTGGCAGGCTTAGAGGTAAAGAGTTAGATGAAGTTTGTAAGAAGTAAGAACTATATTCTAAGTTTATGAGCCTGTCAAGTGATGACAAGTTTAGCCAGCAATAATTTGGGATGCAAGGAGAGGTTGCAAGCGCCTTGAAATTTCTGAAATAAGTTTTTCAGACTTATCAACTGATTGATGAGTTGTGATGATATTGTATTACTCTGTTCTAACTGGCTGCTTTGTCACTCAATTTGTTTGTACTTGAGGTCTTGCTTGTATTGATATTGAACGTTGAGTTGAGACGTGGAGATTGGATTTCAACCATGATTGAAAATGAGGTTGATTGGATGAGTCTGTGCAATGAGTTCAAATTTGGCATTTGTCAACATATTTATATGATGTGCTTGAGAACTAAAATCAAATGAATTGAAAATAAGTGAGAACATTGGGATCTGTTGATAGAAAGCACAAATGAATTAGATCAGAATTTAACACATTCAATTTGACTTCAAGGGTGAATTCTTGCATGCCTCTCTAAACAAAACGGTTATCATCAAGACCCCTGAAGGCTCCCACAGAAAATCCCCATACCTCAAGCTAAAGAAACATCTATATGGCCTCAAGCAGTCTCCAAAAAATTGGTACAAGACTCTAACCCTATGGCTCAAAACTGAAGGTTTTCAATAATCAAGCAGCAACCCATTTCTATACATCAACACCAACTCAAGGGAAGTACTCTACTTCCATGTAGATTATCTTATTCATTTTGGGAGGAACAAGACCTTCAAGGCTAACTTCCTCAATAAATTCAAGAAATCCTCTTGCCATCCTCTGAATAATATCCTCCAAATGCTGATGGAAGTGGATAATGACCAAATTGTATTAAGCCAACCCAATCACATTGATTATGGTTTGGAAAAATGAGGCCTCACAGACTGTAGGGACACTCATGAACCACTCACCCAAAATCTCCACCTTGGACCAGCCTTGGATGAAGATCATGAGGAGTTTGCAAAACTCAACATCAAATTTTTATCCGTCACTGGACTTCTCAACCATCTTGCTCAGTACACCCGTCCAGACATTGCGTTTGCGGTATCAAATCTGGCAATTTTTAATGCCAAACCAGGAATGCAACAGTGGAGGTAAGGGCGCAAGGTCTAGAAGTACCTCAAGACAACTAGAAACCTCATACTTATCTTTTGCTACAATCCCAGGGAGGAAATGATTTTTGGCTATAGTGACGCTACATGGGGAGATGACCCAACCTCAAGTTTATCCCAAACCTTCTTCATTGTCTTCAACTACAGCAGTCACATTTTCTGGAACTCCTCTAGACAAAGGAATGTCACCTAATCCTCTACATAACCGCTGTCGCTGAAAAACAGATGGATTTCCATCAGCTTCCTGCTGTCATCTGTGACGCGGGCTGGCCGCCTTCCTGTCATATCTTTTTTTTCTCACATGTCCCAATCATCTTTCTTGTTATTCTTTGATCTTCAGTCCTATTTTCCCCCATTTTTTCATTTTTTTTGAGTAAAAAAAACCAAAAAAATAGATTGATTGTCTTTTTCTACTCTATCTGTGTCATCACTTGTACATATTCAACAGGGACCCATGGCCCATAAAAGGAGGGGTTTTCCCTTACCTTTTTTCAATCATCAATGGGAGTGTGTGCAGATGTGGCCTGTTATCATAGTAATCTATAATCATTAACCTGGGTATATCTTTTGATTTCCCCTTGATCCATTTTATCCTGATTCTTTGCCCCTCTGAGGCCTTATCCTTATCACCAACCAATATCCTTGCTGGTTGAAGGGAATTATGTCTGTTGGAATTCCAGAGTGTGTTACATCACTCTTTGATCCCTTTCTCTGACCATAATGGTCTCAATCCTTTCTTGATAATCTTTCCAGAGCCAATGCCTTTTGATTGAACAGGTTTTATTAAGGTTCAAAACTGGAGTGTTATACCTCTTTTATTTTTCAAAGTTGCATTCTGCCAGCCTAATCTTGAGTTGCTGTAGAAGTGTTGATTTTATCCCTATTCAAATTGGTTTCTGTATGCTTTCAGAGCTTCTCAAAGAATTGTGCTTTTTCTTGTATGGCCACCCTCAGTTATCTGCTACCTTCAAGCGGAGAGTTGGGCGGGTTCATTGAGAACCTGGAGGTTGGTTGGGGTTTGAGTTGATCATCCCCAATCTTCTGGTAAAAACCAGAGTTATTAGCTTGTGGGTGTTGTTTACATACAACAGCTTTGTTCTTTTGAACTTTGAACAAACTTTAAACTTCTTTTGGTCAAATATCTCCAACGTAATCTTGCCTCAGATAGTGCTGTTCCATTTCTACCAATCATCATCAAAACTTATCCCTACTATTTGATTCCTCACTTAAAAGTTCTGGAACTTGATCCTGGTTAAATTTAAATATTTTTGTAAAACTCAGGAGGGCAGCCTAAACAGAACCTTTCCCCTTCACAGAACTGCAAAGGTCTAGCACCGTTGGGACTTTTACAGTGGAAAGTTGATGACTAAAGATTTTGGGGCAATTATGAAAATTGTGACACAATGAAATTTTTGTTGTTTTTGGAAACATGTTGAAAAGCAATGGAGTATCTATATGGAAAATTAAAGAATGATTGTTCAGTTTTCTGTTAAAAAAAATTGATATAAAGAGATTTGATTGTATTTTCTTCCATTAATAAAACTAGTGGTTTCCATCAAGCTTGGGTTCATGAACCAAAGGGATGGTGGTTTGATCAACAAATACAATACAAAATTGAAAACCTTCAGTCCTCATGACCTGTGGGATCTCCATGCGCTCTTCCCAGCATAGAATTGAGCAACAAAATCCTAGGACAGAAGTTTTAACATGTTGGATGCACAAGTTGACTGTTCCATATCCAATAGAAGAAATATTTTCCAATTGATGAACAGCAGCACCATTACAATTGGATCCAAAACAACAAAGATCAACAGAAAGTTGGATATCAGGATTATTTTGGAGATTGCAAGATTCATTCTGGAAGACAGGATTGTTCCCAATCATCTCCAAAGTTTCATGAATAATTCTAAGAAATTTTGAAAGAGTTGATGGAAGCTTAAGTCCTGGAGTAAATGGATCTTCTACAGCTTTTACATAGGATAGTGAAATTGAGGTTTTTGAGGAATTAAGAAGCAGCTTTCCAATAGATAATTGAAGGATTACCAGTTGGATTCAAAATCACAGTTGGAATCGGATTCAAATAGTTATGAAATTTCAGTCATCTTTTTTCCATTTTTTACTAACTTCCTGGAGGTCAGATTTGACATTCTGAAAAGTGAAGAGTTTTGGGAGGGGTGGTTTTTGTGATTTGAAGTGATGAGGAGGTGTGTGATGCAATGGACATGGAAGTGGTATGGATTTTCTTAGTCCAAGGTGTGGATGGGTGTTTTGAATAGGATGAATGGTGGATGGATGATGGCGCAAAGATGGCGGATTTGATGTTTTAAATAATCCATTTTGAAATGCAAAATTCAAGGGGGAAGTGTCTTTTAGAAAACAAAAAGTAAAAATGAAATATTTTGTGAAAAAAAGGTGAGTTTCTAATGGCCAATTTGCTCAATTTGATAAAACCTGTTATTTTGATACTTTTGAGTTAAGATCATTGGTTTTAGTGTTTTAAATTAAAATTAGTTTGTAATTGATTTCAACAGGTGTTGGGCTGATCCCGTCATGAGGATTATTTTTACTTCTTGTGATTGGATCAGCTTAACACAAGTTAAACTTAATTTTTTTGTGGTGTTTTTAAATTAGGGCTTGCCAAGTCACTTTTCTTTTCCTTTGTTGTTTTTACGTTAGGGCTTGCGCAGTTGACCTAGTATTTTTTGGCACTTTATTTTGGAGTCTTAGGATATGCAGATGGTGAGAGCAGACAGAAGGATCCATTTTGTGTTAGAGTGGCAGGAAAAAGGACGGAAGGAGGCATGAAGATGAGAAAGGGAAATAAGATGTGACATTACTTACCTGAGGATACACAGATGTTGAGAGCAGACAGAAGGATGAGGAAAGAGGCCTTCAGTCTGGCTCAACCTCTGTCCTCAGGTAGAGTACAACTGATTGGGAGTTTGTGACATGTGTGTGAGCGCGTGTGATTTGGAAGGTTGAGATGAGTGGGAACGCACACATGGCAGGTGGTTGAGAGTAGTGAAAACAAAAGGACAACAGAGAAGGTAAAGCATAAAGAGTATGATGGAGATGATATGGAATGGTGGGAAAACAAAGGGAATAAATAAATAAAGAGATAAATAAGGGAATGAGAAAGAAATGGATGGAGACTTTGTTCCAATATTCCAACACACCCCCTTGCTAACCACAGCCAGAGAGACAAAATGTGTGCTGGTGAGCTTCAAGAAGAACCCGCGATAGGGGCTTGGTTAGCATATCTGCTAGCATTTCTTTAGTGGAAACGTGGCCCATGGTCAATACGCGCTGGTTGACACACTCGCGTATGAGGTGGTGGCGGGAGTCTATGTGTTCTGTCCGGGATGGATGCTTGGGGTTTTTGGCGAGCGCCTTGGCGCCTTTTTTGTTGACAAGCAGCGGGACCGGGGAGTTTTCTTGGAGGAAAATCTTGCATATTATATTGTGGAGCAAGAGTCCTTCCTTGCATGAGTCAGAGAGCGCCTTATACTTGGCTTTGGTGCTGGAGAGTGACACAGTGGGTTTTTTCTTGGATTTCCACAAGATGGCCCCGCGCCCCAGGCAAAAGGTGTACCCGGAAGGTGACAGATTGTCTTCATTGTCTTTGGCCCAGTCTGAGTCAGAGTATCATGACAGGTCAATGGAGGAACCACCAAGTGAGAGAAAATGGTTGCGGGTTCTGTGTAGCTAGCAGAGAATACAGAGGGCAGTGTTCCAGTGCTGAAGGAAGGGATTTTGAAGAAATTGGGAGAGCTTATTGACCCCAAAAGCCACATTGGGATGGGTGCATTGAGATATCCACAGAAGGGACCCTATGAGCTGGTTGTACTGGGGGGGGGCTGGTTGTGAGTTGGTTGCGCGCTGAAGGAGGTCTTTGAAACAGGAGTTGGTGGGAGTGCAAAAAGTTTCAGAGTCACTGGGGAGGAAGTTTTCCATGACAGAGGAGATGTAGTGGCTCTGAGAGATTGAAAAAGCTCTGCTACCTAGGTCACAAGCAATGGAAATGGAAAGAAAGAGAGAGAGTTCTTCATCAGATCCAACCTTGAAGCATTTTCTGATGGCACTGATGAAGGAGGATACCAAGGAACTTGTTCCAAAAATGGCAAGGTCATCCACATGAGCAGTAATGGCCCCATTCAGGTCACCGTTGGAAAGCTTATAGTAGAGAGATGGGTCATACAAGGAATGGCAGAGCCCCAGAGACAGGTGGGCCGTGTTGAGTTTGATGTTCCATTGTCAGGGGGACTGCTTGAGTTTTTATATTTCTCTGGTTACCTTGCAGACCCAATCAGGGTGGTGGGGGGCCTCAAATCCAGGAGGTTGGGCCATAAAAACGGGTTTGTCAAGGTGACCGTTCAAGAAGGCTGTTTTGAAGTCCAACTGAAAACCAACCCATCCTTTTTGACCTAGAAGGCTAAGAAGGAGTTGCAGAGTCTCGAGCCAGAGGTTGGAGGCAAACAACTTGGAGAAATCCACACCGGGGATTTGAGAAAATACCATGGCAACAGGCCTGGCCTTCAGTTTTATGATTGAGCCATCCAGAAGTCTATTCACCTTGAAAACCCACTTGCTGCGGATGATTCTATGGCCCTTTGGTGGCGGGACAATTTTCCACGTATTCATGCCCTGCAGAGAAGACATTTCCTCTTGAGCCAAAACAATCCAGCAAAGACAATGAGGGGAGCAAAGAAGCTGTTTTCAGGCCTTAGGGGCGGTTAGGTTGTCCTTAACTGAGGCATTCCTGGATGAATTTCCATAGTGGGCTGGAGGGCAAGACATAAAAGAGGAACAGCACGGGGAGGAAGGCCTTGGGGGAGGCTAGTGACAAGGAGGGGATGATCAGGGACTTGGGGACAGGGGGATGGCAGGGCCAGGGGAGGGAGTTTCTGGAGAAGGTGGGTAGTGTGGTGGGGAGTAAGGGTAAGAGGGGAGAGAAGAATGGAGTCATTAGAAGGTGTGGGACTGGATGATTGGAAGGGTTGAGTTATTGGTGCCGCTGGGGAAGGTGGTAAGGGGGGGGGGTGAGCAGGGAGAGAGATCATTAGGAGAAGTCAACGGAGAAAGTTGAGGGGAACAGACGGTGGAAGGAGAGGCGAGAGGAGGTGCGGAAGGGGACTGAAATACAGGGGGGGATTTTGGCAAGGCTTTAGGCCATGGAAGCTCTACGGCAATGATATCCTGGGATGGTTTGTTGATGGAGGGTCAACCATAAGGGAAGGACGATTTGTCAAAGATACAGTCGCAGGATTTGATTGCCTTCTTGTTTTTCAGGTCAAGGATGAGGAAACCCGCGTGTTCTGTAAGATAGGAGAGGAGGATTGCAGGCCTGCCTTTCTTGTCTAGTTTTTTTCTGTTTGCTTCCAGGACCTTGTATCATACAAGGCATCCAAATGGGTGTAGTTACTAGGGTTTGACATTGGCCACTTTGAGGATGGAGTTTGGTGAGACAAATCCTTGGGAGGTCTTGCATGGATAGGAGTTGAGGCAAAAAAGGCAGTTCTGGAGGGCATCTGCCCAGAAGGACTTTGTTAGGTTCGAGGTAAGCAGGGAGCAACGTATCATGTTTGAGATTTTTTGATTGGACCTCTCTGCAACACCATTCAGCTGCGGAGATTGGGGAGGTCCAGGCTTGTTATAGATTCTTTTTTTTGAAAGATATTCTTTCCTCAGTTTATTCAGGTAATTGCCTCCATTATTGGATCTTATGGAGAAAATTTTGGAGCTGTATTTGTTTTCAAAGAGGGACATGAACAATTTGACGGTTTCAAGGACATTGGATTTAAAGCGGATGGGGTAAGCAAAGATGGCCTTTGAGAAGTCATCAATGAAGGTGACAAAGTACCTGTACCCTTCCCTGGAGTCTGTGTCAAAGCTGCACACATCTGTGTGGATGGGTTCTCCCAGTCTGGATGATTGGTAGCTCAATCAGGAATGAAAGGGACGTCTTTGTATTCTAAACTGGATGCACGTAGTGCATTGCTGGACTTCTTTTTTGTTCCTGGGGTGTTGTACTATGCAGTGTGACTTGAGATACTTTTGGAGCAATTTGAGGTTCAAATGAGATAATCTAAAATGATAACCAAAGAGACTATTGTCAGAGGTTTGGATGATGTTTGAGAGGTTTGATTCTTCACTTCTTAAGTTTGCTTGTGACAGATAGTA